>JADBJO010000473.1:472500-475000 GCA_016801955.1 Conus betulinus | reverse complement strand
TGCGTATAACATAGCAGCCATTGCATTGTACTAAAACCGTGCTATCTTATCCTGTGAAATAAATATCATATACCGGTCAATGTGGGTTTCTACAATGATTTTGTATTCTATGTCTCGCCATAGAAGTCTAATGAATCTCATCTTGTGAAATAGACATGTCGCAACCATTGAAATTTTCTACAAAAGGAGTCTCATTTTGTGTAACAAATATGTAGCAGCCACAGCAATCTAGTACAATAAAAGTATGAACATCATTTTGCGAGATATGTATGCAGTAGGAATTGCAATTTACTACAATAATGGCGTGAATCTCTTCTTGGGTAATACATATGTAACAGCCATTGCAATTCACTACAATAAATGTTTGAATCTCATCTTACGAAATACATTATGTGACAGCCATTGCAATTCGCCACAATAAATGTTTGAAATCTCATCTTACGAAATACATATGTAACAGCCATTGCAATTCACCACAATAACGGCGTGGATCTCTTCTTTCGAAATACATATGTAACAGTCATTGCAATTCACAACAAAGATACTGTATGCGCCAGTTTCTAAAACATTGGCCGAATACCGCGATCTGGTTTACCATCACCCAACTAATCTGGGTCACCAAGACACGATGTGTTTTACTTGGCCTCGAATCTGGAACGATTCAATCAGAGAGGAAAGGACGTACGTAAGCACAGCACGAGAGGGGGGGGGGGGGGGGGGGGGGGGGGGGGGGGGGGGGGTGGAAGGGGTGTGGCACCATGGTTGATGTGGATGCTCACTTGCACGTTTTCTGTAGATTGTCAGTGGCGGACTGCACCACGGTAGAAAAGTCGTTCTGACATACAGCGAAATGCTGGTCAGGGCCTATGTCCTTCAAATTATCTCCTGAAACACACACACACACACACACACACATGCTCTCACACACGCACATACATGCAAGCACACACACACACACACACACACACACACACACACATTGAAAAACTCTCACACGAAACTACTACAACAAAAGAACGCAGTCTCTCTCTCTCTCTCTCTCTCTCTCTGATTTTGTTTATGTACACGTTGTGCATTCACTTTTTCAATTGGTCAAGTTAGATCATTGAGAGTTGTCCTTCCGAACAGGTAATCATCTAGACGGTGCTTTGGTTGTCTTGGCTGCCCTTGAGAACATTTCTGCTTTGGGTCCCGCACTGTTGATAATGAGTCCCAGATAAGAGAATCGTTCCAACATTTCAGCGAGCTCGCTGCAGTCACAACTTTTTGACGGGGTATTGGGGAAGTCATCTTCATTGGAGGAATCCTGTGCTGTCAGTACACTGGAAACTCCTGTACTCTGTTGTTGAGTCCAGAGCAATATTCAATCCACCTTTTTGTAGTGTCTTCTTTATGTTTGGGACAGTTGCCGTCTTTCTACTGAATGGTGCTGACTTGACTTTTCGTTTGCTTGGTCAGGTCTTCACAGTCGTAAAAGCCTTTTTTTGTGTTGTTGTCTGGTCGTCTTTATTTTTAAATGTCCTCACACTGTTGTTGGGACCAGCTTTTCTGTGCGTTCTTCATTTCTTCATGGATTGTCTTATTCATAGCACTATACTTCTCCTTCGTCTTCCCTTGAGTAGATCTACGGTCCTTCGAGAGTCACATGTATTGAACATGTTGCTTGAACTCTATGGTTCGATTTCCATGTGTTTCCTAGGCCCTCTGTTCTTGTCTCAGTCGTCACCTGGCTAAAATATTGTTGTTTGTGAAGGCTTCAAGGTCCCCTTGTAAAAGAAGTAGTGGACGATTTTTTTTTTTTTTTGCTGTGGTTCCTTGGGAACGGCACAGCGATGTCAGGATTTCTCAGTTAGTCAAGAATTTGAGGCGGCTGGTTTTTTTTCCCACTCACTTCTGTTCTTCAAACGTTCTGTAAAATTCATTATGACAAAATCGTGGCCAGTACCAGCATCAGCTCCAGGAAACGGCCTCGTTTCAGCACTGTTGATGCCAGACCTGTACCGGTCCTTCACGAAGGCATCGTCTACTTGGTTGTGATATTGACAGTCTGGGAATGCCACGTCCATTATCGGGATGCTTTATGCTTGCCAAGAGTGTTGGCAAGAACCAAGTCACTCTCACTAGTCCTCCATCATTGGGCCTAGTCCTCTATCGTTGGTGGTCTCATGAAACAGGGGTGGCAGAAATTCTGCCAGTCATTTCGGGCATCTGCACTAAACTTTGGCATTCCATTTACTGTCATTGATGAGGATGTCTTTCTCGGCAGCCTTAATGATGACTGATTGGACCTTGGAGTAGAATGCTTCGGTTTGGTTATCACCATCACACAGTCTGTTGTGGGGAACATAACTGAGCTACCGTGATGTTGAACGGGTCTGCTGGCAGAGGGGTGTTTATGATTCTGCAGGAAACAGGACAGGGAAACATCCCATTACAGCGTCCTTGACGATCTTATCTTCCGAAAATCCTCTTCCTTGTACATGTTTGTCTTCTTCTTTCC
>JADBJO010000473.1:457500-465000 GCA_016801955.1 Conus betulinus | reverse complement strand
CACAGCTGTAGGCCACAGTGGATTCAAGAGCAATGCTTGAACAGTCAGGAGCTCTCCAGCCCTCTGTCCTCAGATACCATCATTGCTGAAGAATAGCCTGGATGCCACAAAGGAAAAAGTACCATCGAACAGATCTTTAATCTACTACCCTTTGCGAAGAACATTTCCAGTACCAGACGGAGTTCTATCACGTCTTCATGGACTTTACATGGGCGTTCGGCAGTGTCTGGAAAGAAGCACTATAGGCCACTATGAAGAAATGTAACATCGGGCAGAATGTTTTTAACACCATTCAGCAACTGGACTCCAAAGCGACCAGTGCGGTGCTCATTCATGGTGTTAATGGACAGCGGTTCCAATTTTTAGTTGGAGTTTGTTGGGGCTGCCTTCTGTCTCCCTCACTTTTCAATATTCCTAGAACTCACCATGACTGATGAGTTGAAAATCATATCAGCACAGTCAGTACTGGTGGACGAACTATTAAAACCCATCGTCGATTTGCAGAGGACATCGATGGTCGGACTGACTGTGAACAAGAACTCGACAAACTGGTCGGAGGACTGGATGAAACATCAGCCAAATACGGCACGGAAATTAGCACCGAAAAGGCCAAGTTGAAGACCAGCCAAAACATTGCCATCAATACTGATAGCAATGAGGGACCCAAACCAGAAATCCTCTTAAGGCCCGTAAACAAAATCACAGCACTATCCATACTGAAGCCTGCATGGAAGGGCGAGAACATCTCCAAGAAACACACACATCTGAGTCCTACGCGCACTGGTATGTGCCATCTTCCAATACGCATGCGAGACATGGAGCCTCGCAGTGGATCTGAAAAGAAGACTCCAGGCCATGGAAATTACATGTCACCGCAAGAGGATAAACATCAGACGAGGATCTGCTGACATCATTCAAGAAAAGAAATTTAACCTAGAATCAAGCTGGTATAGCCATACAACAAGACCCCCCAGGGAAATGTTGAACGACGGAGAGAGAGGAGGGTGTGTGTGTGTGTGTGTGTGTGTGTGTGTGTGTGTGTGTGTGAAGACAGAAGAAAGATCATGATGGACTGCTCATCCATACAACACCCAAACATTGTCCAGCCCCACCTCCTTCCCAGCAGTCCACAGCCAGTAGTCTGTTTCAGGTCGTCAGGAGACCACGCACCAAAAGAGACACTGCACTGCCGGCGAGTCGTGTTGCTAATGTTCACAGGCGCCAGTTCTGATCCAGCATACGCATAGTGCTATTCGCTAAGCTCCTACCAACAACTCTGGTAGCTTAGCCGCGGTTCAGAGTCCTAGTTGTTGCTTTCTTGTCCAGTTAGGTGTGTGGTGTCTGTTGGGTACTGAACCACCGAGGCAAGAATGACAAAAGCAACAGCGAAACAACAAGAACAGCACGGACACACACGGTGCGTGACTTACAGGAGTGCTGTTTCTGGACGTCGTTGATGTCTTCAGCGACTTCTTTTATAGCGCTGATCTTGTGCTTTTCATCACACTGGAGTAACGCCTCTGACATGCATTGGTCGTACACCGGTATCTGCCTGTCATCATCATCATCATCATCATCATTATCGCTATCAACACAGTCTTCGTCCTTATCATTTTCTCTTCCTCCTTAATCTCATCATCTTCAGCGCCATCGTCATACATCATCATCATCATCACCACCACCATCATCATCAACAACAACAACAACACCATCTTCGCCGTCGTCATTTGTCTCTTTCTCTTTAACCTCATCATCTTCGTCATCATCATTCATCTCCGCCTTCTCTTTTTCCTACGGACCATCATCGTCATCAACAACCACCATCCTCATTATCTTTCTATCCCTCCACATCATAACCTTGGTCAAACTGATGTTGAAACCGTTACAGCACAACGTCACATTCCTTTCTGAGATGCGGACGGCCAGTTGGTGTGGGCTGAGTCTCTAGCCGGTGTAGCACGCCATTTGTATTCTCACGCGAAATGATTCCTACAGTACATTTTGCGAACGCAAAAAGTAGCCTACTCTTGTCTGCTTAGAAAATTCTTATAATGTGCTCACAAAAAGGTTCATGCACGAAATGTGCCCCATTTATTAGCACACAGTAAACCGCTTCATACACGTCACGCGTGATTCTGTGAAAACTAAACAATATTCTATAAATACGTCATCTGCATATACGTCAGCAGGTAACCCAACGTCATGTAGAACTCAAGCTATCTCAACTTAAGGCCTCAAAATTTAGATCTGAATCAACATATAGACAAAAGGAACAATGTGTTGAAAACATAAGGACCAAGATCAGGGGAGGTCACTCATATGAGTATGAGCAGGAAGGTTATACATTTTTCTGCCTTTGTTCTCTGAATCGTCAAGATTTAGGAACATGGTTATATGACATTAAGGTCAGGATTTGAGTCAGGTAGGGCTGAGGTTAGGGTCAGCCTCCAGCTGATGGAACACTTATTGACTGATCCTAGAAACTGACATTTTCCATACTCACGATGTTAAGCAACAGTGAAAAGGTGAATAACTTTTGCCAGACTTTGAGGACAAAATTGAGTAATCATTCTTTCTTGCACGCGGCTTCCAACGAACACAGATGATTCTGTTTGAAGATGTTGTATTTAACTGATAAGACAGTGTATGCCCCAAATTATACAAAGACACGCATTAACATAAACACGTGCACTACCGTATGCACACAACTGAAGATTGCACGGTCCTTTTGGAGCACGGCAAAGTTACTTGTACATGTTTTTTGCTGAATTCAACAAATGAGAGTACAGAAGACATGGCAAACAGTCACGCGAAGAGTACTCCAAGTATAATTTGCGTACACATGAAGTACTTTGTGTGCTTTTGGCGTGAAAGTACAAATTGCGAGCTATACTTGGCTCTGAAGGAAATCACTCAGCATATGACCGTTCTTGACCTCAAGGTATGACCAGACCACGTCACTCATTGCTAACAGGAGGTCAGCAGCAAGTTCTAGGGCATTGCAAGCGTCTCGAGTTTGTGGCTCTCTCACCGCATCCAACACACACCCAGAATGTTCCCAAAGTAATGCAGTATGGTAGGAGTTCCTTTTCACTACCACGACCGGGGCTGCCTAGGGTACAGTGACATGCAAAAGCGCACTGAGCATACGGGTCATGGTAACTTTGGTGTTGTGCCCCATTCTCTTGCTTCGTCACTCTATCGCAGAAGTTGCTTTCTCATTTGGCCGTTCAGGCAGAGCCAGATCTGTTTACATGAGAGAAAGGAGAGTGGGGTGGGGGTGGAATGGGAGTTTTCCCTCTGTGAAAACGACAAATTTTGTAAAAAAGCGGAGGGGGGGGGGGGGGGGGGGGGGGGTCATCTCCCTTTCCAAAATTTTGTCAAAAGCTGGAGATGGGGACATTCTCTTCAAAATTTTCTTTTTTTTTCTTGAAAGTGGTGATCTCCTCGTCCAAAAGATTTGGTATTCTCTTGATCGGCTATTCAGGCTCGTTTTTTTGTTTTTGGCTCAAATCACACAACGATCACCACAGAAAACGGTAGAATTTTATGCCTGGTGCCAGAAATAACATTTTGACCAGTGAGGGGGGGGGGATGGTGGTGGAGGGATCCAAGGTGGTCTGGGGGTCCTCCAATTATGGGGGGGGGGGGGGGGGGGGGGGGGGGCGGGCAACATGAAGCCGAAATGCAAGTTTTGTCAGCCCGGGGAAAGGCGGTGGGGTGAGGGGGGGGGGTGAGGGGAGGGGCAGCTATTTATGGTCATTCTGGAAGCCCATCCTCCTACCCCCCTCATCTAGCCCTATCATCTGAAGCATTACTGGAAAGTTTCAAAGTCCAAAAAGAGTGGGAACATTTGAGAATGATGGTGATTGTGCGATTGTATATCCTACATTTTCTTTGCATCGTTGATTAGTCATAACATCGGGTGACACCAATGAGTGGGAGGAGTGTGTGTATGCATGAGATGCACTGAACAGGTATTGGCAATACTCACGTAGAAGGGCTTCAGGAAGAGGCGTATATATACAAATTTCACGAACAGAGCTATAGGAGAGGGGAGACAGGTACAAGACTCACTGGCAGGGGTCTGAAGGAGGAGAGGTTTTGCTTGGTTTTCTTGCACTGTGTCACGTACTCCAGGCAAGGATTCTCTGGGGAAACACACATCACCATCGTCAGTCACATGAACAGCACTGCCGACTTCATCTCCTACTGTCAAATAATGCCACCTTCAGTTTCTTCAGGCGGTTGACAGACTAAACCTACACATGTGACTTCCTGTAGAACTCCAACAGCCACCGGCATACTTATATCACACTCGCCATCACTGTCTGCTTCGTCCATCGATTTTAGCGTTATCTCTGCATGCCAACAACCGCATGCCTACCAGTAATCACCATTTACTTTCTTCTGTGTTCAACAACTGTACACCCACCTGAAACTTACATCTAACAGCGTTTTCTGCATTCAAACGACTGCACGTCAACCTGAAACTTACAATGTAAGAATGTATTCTGTGTTCTAGTAATTGCATGCCTGTCTGAAACAATCTTATGGTGTCTTTTTAATTCCAGCAATTGCACTCCTACCTGAAACCTACATCTAAGATTGTCTTTTTTTATATTCCTACGACTGTAAGGATACCTGAAACCTACATCTAACAATGTCTTCTGTATTCAGACGTCTGTTAGATACCCGAAACCTACATCTAACAATGTCTTCTGTATTCAGACGTCTGTGTAGATACCCGAAACTTACATCTAACAATGTCTTCTGTATTCAGACGTCTGTGTAGATACCTGAAACCTGTATCTTACAATGTCTTCTGTATTCAGACGTCTGTGTAGATACCTGAAACCTACATCTAACAATGTCTTCTGTACTCAGACATCAGTGTAGATACCTTAAACGTACATCTAACAATGTCTTCTGTGTTTCATACGACTGCATAGCCACCTGAAACATAATCTAATGATGTCTCCTGTATTTTAGGAACTGTGCGCCTGCTGACACTTACATGTAACAATGACTTTGATGTTCAGAGAACTACCATGGAATCCCCTGTTGTTTCAACAGACGAATAGCGAACACATCATTTGCCAGAACGTATCTTCATAAGGGAGTGGACACCTGTTTTCGAGGCGCGCAGTCAGCTGTACATTTTGCAGGCCCAAGAACTGTAGGCTTACCTGAAGCCCACACCTGGGTTGTCTCCCGTGCCCCAACAACTGCCTGAGGTCGGTCTGAAGTCTTTGTGTAACAACGACCTCCATGATTCCAGTGACTGAATGCCTACTGAAGTCTTTGTGTAACACACGACCTCCATGATTCCAGTGACTGAATGCCTTCATGTAACCTGCAGATGTCTAGTGATTCAACATCTGTAGCCCTGTCTGTGACCAACACCTCTAGCTGTCTTCTGTACTCCTGCAAATGTCGATCTATCTTAACAGCATCTCTCTCTCTCTCTCTCTCTCTCTCTCTCTCTCTCTCTCTGTCTCTCTGTCTGTCTGTCTGTCTGTCTGTCTGTCTGTCTCTCTCTTTCGCACGCCCGCACACACACACACACACACACACACACACACACACACACACACACACACACACACACACACACACACACACGCGCGCGCGCGCGCGCGCGCGCGCACACACACACACACACATACTCCCTAAGAAACGTGACTCTGCCTTTCTTTCAAAAATTGCTAATCGACATTTTTCTCATGACAATGATGTAGCTAATATACTTAAACTTCGAACTGAGATGCCGAAAAGTAACAAGATTCTCCTCTTCCCAGGTGAGTGTGCGTTTATCCTCTGGGCCACTTGTTCCAGCCTGTCCTGCTCACACCCCCACTCACCTGCCTGGCAGTAGTAGGGTGCCTGCAGAACGAACTGCGCGGCGCCAGCCAGCCTGCTGTCGAAGGAGGCAGGGGGCAGGTCCACTGTGGGAAGCTTCTTGGCCTCCTCCACGCATTTCTGGGTGTCCTTATGCAGCCTGCACAACGCCAGCAAGGAGATAGCATCTTCAGACACATTGTGACGGCATAAGACAGACTGCATCATCAACAACCCACGCACCACGTCGTTCAAAAGTAGGCTTCATCACAGAGATCAGCAACCCCTACATCACTTTGGTGGGGGGAAAAGTCTTACCATCAACAAAACTCCACACTGCATTGGCAAAGAAGTAGACCATGCATCATAAACAAAACCCACACACCAGGTTGGTTGATAGTTGACAGAATCGTCACAAAAACACACACACACACACACACACACACACACACACACACACACACACACACACACACACACACACACTATGTCAGTGAAAAATAGCCCAGACCACATCATCTTTAGCGTAACCAACACACCATGTCGATAAAAAGTAGACCAAATCAGTGTTAACAAAGCCTATATACCATGTCAATAAAAGGTAGACCACTTCAACATCAACAAAGCTCCACACAGCAGTAAAAGGTAGGCCACTTCATCATCAACAACATCACATCATGTCAATTAAAAGCAGAGCAAATTATCATCAGTACAGCCTACACACCGTGTCAGTTAAAAGTAGGCCATATCATCATCAGCAAAGCCTACACACCACGTCAGTAAAAACTAGGTAATGTCGCCATCAACAAGATTATTACATCACATTGGTAAAAAGTCGACCACATCATAATCAATAAGATTTTTTACACCATATCAGTAAGAAGTAGGCAACGTCATGATCAACAAAGCCTAAACATCACGTCCATAAAAGATAGATCATTCCACTAGGCCTAACAACACACAGTTAATGTCACTAAAAAGTAGACCACATCATCTACCGCAACACCATACTCCATGTCAGAAACAAGCAGACCATATCATCATCAATAACAACCCACACATCATATTGGCAATACTTAGACCATAATAATCATCAACAACATTCACACTAGAGAGTTATTTCATTGGATCTAATGAAACAATGTATAACTGGTCACTCAAAAAGTCCGTTTTTGACTGGATCTAAATGAAAACAAGAGCATTTCACTGAATCCAAATGAAACAGATAGCATTGTTTAGATCCACGAGAAACAGATACGGCATGATTGGAGATTTAGGGGTAGGGATGGGGGTGGGGACTGGAGGGGAAGAAAGAGGGGATGGGGGCGGCAGTAGGAGAGGGACTCCAGAGTCAATGTCCAACCCTGCTAAATGAAACAATAGGCTCTAAACAAAGCAGACAGTGTTGGACCGCCTGTAACTGAAAAAAAAGCGTGTGTCTGATGCATCAGTACGATGCTCAAAAGTCACAGAGACAGACAGAATGGCAGGTCACTCACTGACAGACTTCATCCCGACGCGCACGGCTGTCCTTGGCAGCCAACAGATTTGCCACACACTCTGCCATCTGCATCTCTCCCTCGCCTGCAACAATGGCCAAAGACAGCTGTTACCTGAAATAACAGTCTCCCCACCCATTCCCATCTGCATCTCCCCCTG
>JADBJO010000473.1:445000-452500 GCA_016801955.1 Conus betulinus | reverse complement strand
AACACCTGGCCTGGACGACTGCGAGACAGACCCTAAACCCCCTGTAAAACACCTGGCGTGGACTACTGCGAGACAGACTCTTATCCCCTTGTAAAACACCTGGCCTGGACGACTGCGAGGCAGACCCTAAACCCCTTGTAAAATACCTGGCCTGGACTACTGCGAGACAGACCCTAAACCCCTTGTAAAATACCTGGCCTGGACTACTGCGAGACAGACCCTAAACCCCTTGTAAAATACCTGGCCTGGACTACTGCGAGACAGACCCTAAACCCCTTGTAAAATACCTGGCCTGGACGACTGCGAGACAGACCCTAAACCTCTTGTAAAATACCTGGCCTGGATGACTGCGAGACAGACCCCAAACCCCTTGTAAAATACCTGGCCTGGACTACTGCGAGACAGACCCTAAACCCCCTGTAAAACACCTGGCCTGGACTACTGCGAGACAGACCCTAAACCCCCTGTAAAACACCTGGCCTGGACGACTGCGAGACAGACCCTAAACCCTCTGTAAAATACCTCGTCTGGACTACTGAGAGACAGACCCTAAACCCCTTGTAAAACACCTGGCCTGGACGACTGCGAGGCAGACCCTAAACCCCTTGTAAAATACCTGGCCTGGACTACTGCGAGACAGACCCTAAACCCCTGTAAAATACCTGGCCTGGAATACTGCGAGACAGACCCTAAACCCCTTGTAAAATACCTGGCCTGGACTACTGCGAGACAGACCCTAAACCCATTGTAAAATACCTGGCCTGGACTACTGCGAAGACCCTAAACCCCCTGTAAAACACCTGGCCTGGACTACTGCGAGACAGACCCTAAACCCATTGTAAAATACCTGGCCTGGACTACTGCGAGACAGACCCTAAACCCCTTGTAAAATACCTGGCCTGGACTACTGCGAGACAGACCCTAAACCCCTTGTAAAATACCTGGCCTGGACTACTGAGAGACAGACCCTAAACCCCTTGTAAAATACCTGGCTGGGACTACTGCGAGACAGACCCTAAACCCATTGTAAAATACCTGGCCTGGACTACTGCGAGACACACCCTAAACTCCCTGTAAAATACCTGGCCTGGACGTCTGCGAGACAGGCCCTAAACCCCCTGTAAAATACCTGCGCGGACGACTGCGAGACAGACCCTAACCCCCCTGTAAAACACCTGGTCTGGACTACTTAGAGACAGACCCTAAACCCCTTGTAAAATACCTGGTCTGGACTACAGCGAGACAGATCGACCCTAAACCCCCTGTAAAATACCTGGCGTGGATGACTGCGAGACAGACCCTAAACCCCTGGTGTAAAATACCTGGCCTGGACTACTGCGAGACAGACCCTAAACCCCTAAAATACCTGGCCTGGACTACTGAGAGACAAACCCTAAACCCCTTGTAAAATGCCTGGTCTGGACTACTGCGAGACAGACCCTAAACCCCTTGTGAAATACCTGGCCTGGACTACTGCGAGACAGACCCTAAACCCCTTGTGAAATACCTGGCCTGGATGACTGCGAGACAGACCCTAAACCCCTTGTAAAATACCTGGCCTGGATGACTGCGAGACAGACCCTAAACCCCTTGTAAAATACCTGGCCTGGACTACTGAGAGACAGACCCTAAACCCATTGTAAAATACCTGGCCTGGACTACTGCGAGACAGACCCTAAACCCCTAAAATACCTGGCCTGGACTACTGCGAGACAGACCCTAAACCCCTAAAAAATACCTGGCCTGGACTACTAGTCATACTAGCAACACCTCATCGCTAACAGCTTCTACCAGGGTTGAAATATTGGTGTTACCCTCAGCATAACCCTACACCCTTTGCCAAGTCTGATAAGTTCATGGTAGCTACACCGAGACTCCACATTGGTTATCGGTTTTCAGAGGGCACGTAAGACGTTGACGCGAAAACTTGGCTGTATCTGAAGTCGTACTGTTTCCACCTGTCAGCGAAACAGCAACCAGTGGTGGCCACAGGATATGCGCAGCAGTTCGCTTGATGGTGGCGTCTTTCGCCAATGGACTCTGCAGTCATGAAATACTCATGACACGCTTCCGTGGCTGTTCCGTCGTGTCGAGTACGATACTCACACAAAGGCATGTGCCAGGGAGTAGTTATGTCCCTTAACGTCTTAACGGAATGCCATGTGCGTGCCTGTACCTATGCGAACACAGGGCAGGCTTTCCAGGGTTTACAGGATTGCTTTCGGGTAGCAGGGTTCGGCATTTGAGGACAGTCAGACTGTGGGCCCCACTGGCATCAACGGTTGTATTTCTTTTTTTGCTTGACATCCAAACCAGTTACCAGTCTAAACTGCCGTTGGTATCTGATCACCCCACCCCTTCTATCACATCTAAATAGTTGTTGACAGCTACAACATCATCGGACTCCTTTTACTGTATCCAAAGAGTTGCAAGTAGCTACAACATAACCCCACTCCTTTTTAACACATCTTAAGAGCTGCTAATAGTTACATCATTCCACCCCTTTTTCCACGCTTTGGAATTACTGACTGGCACAATCACGCTACCCTTTCACCACGTCTAAAGAGTTGCTGATTGCTACAACTTCGTCCCACCCCTTTTACAGCAACTAAAGAGTTACTGACAGCCACAACATCATCCAACCCTTTTCCCCCATGTCTAAAGAGTTACTGATAGGCACAACATCACCCCACCTTATTTTGTTACCGTGTCTAAATAGTTGCTGATGGGCACGACATCACCCCAACTTGTTTTATGACCATGTCTAAGTAGTTGCTCATGGGCACAATATCATCCCACCTTTTTCTTTACCGTGTCTGAATAGTTGCTGATGGGCACAACATCACCCCACCTTATTATTATTATTTTTTTTACCATGCCTAAATAGTTGCTGATGGGCACAACAGCAAACTCGCCCCTAGTACCACGTCTAGTAATTATTGCCGGCAAAGCTCAGCCCGTTGACCAGATCTGAACTGTTGGGGTATCTAGACCATCAGCCCACCCATTTTTCACGTCTAAGCAGTTGACGGTACCTGCGACACTACCCCATTCCTGCTGCCAGCCCTGCTCTCTCAGTGGTACCAAAATGTTTGCCAGTTTTAAACTGTTGTGGTACCTACAAGATTATCCCTTCTCCTTTACCAAGACCGAGTTGTTAGTGTACCTGCAATATCATTCCACCCCTTCTACCAGGTGTAAACTATTGGTGGTGCGTTCATTATCCCACCCCTTAGCCAGATCTGAAGTGGTAGTGGTAGCTATAGCATCACCTCACACTCCTTTATTTCATCTTAACTGTTGTTGTAACGTGTAAAACCATCCTACCCTTTTTACCACTGTTGATGATCCCTACAACATCACCCCACCCACTTCAGTAACACTGATCTGCTGGCGGTACCTACATACCACCCATTTACCTGACTTGTTCTGTTGGCAGAAAATCTACGATGTTACTCATTACACCCCCTCTTCCCCCCCACACCCCAGTTCTGAACTATTGGTGGTACCTACAATACTACGCCCCTTCCTCTGGATTAGACCTGAACTGTTTGTGGTACTTACAACACTACTCTCACCCCCTCCCTTACCAGTTCTGAACTGTTGACTGTACTGCAATATAACCTCCACCCTGTTTGTCACATGGTGCCAACATTACCCCACTCTCTTCACCAGACCTGAAATGCAGGTGGTGTGTACCTACAACATTATCCTCCTCCCTCTAATAGGTCTGAATTGTTAGTCTTATTTATATCCCAGTCCAGGGTTTCACATCACCTATAATGGGGGTAAAGCATGTACAGAAGTCAAAAAATCACAGAGGCCTACACACGGAAAGCAAGATAGTATGATAGCGTGGAGAAAACTGATCGAAGTGTGTGAACACGTACTGATTTTACAGCAAAAGGTCTTGTTACAGATTATAAATTTCGTCGAAGAACTGAAACGGAAGATTGCGTGCTAGCTAAAACGTATGTAGTTCTCTGATGAGTTTCTTCCCTTTACATATACTGATCAGCCTGCCAATCAGCAAAGACCTTACATCTAGTATGTCAGAAGCAAAATGCTGATTGGGTTTTACAGTTGGATTTCTTTACTTGTCAACATGAAAGGAATGAGCTAAAACAAAAGAAGATTAAAAAAAGAAAAGAGGAAGAAAGGGAAGAAGAAGAAAGAAGAAAAAAAGAAAAAGAAAGGAAGAAAGAAGCGAAAACCGAATGCAAGTCAGCCTAAAGAGATAACAAGACAGAACACTTTGTCGAATGTCGGGTTATTTCCGCCACCACAACGAGGAACACAGCCCAAAGAGACGGACAAAATGACAGAGCTGACTCGGAGTAAAAGATCACAGTTATAACGTGCAACAGTGATGGTTGACTTGAGTTTCAGGAGACGGACGCCGAAGTCTTCAAACTTAATGTAATGCGAAACTTTCACACAGCAGAAAGCTGGCACTCTTTTTGCCACAGAAGGATGATGGAAGACTGTCAACGATCAGCGCTTGTTCGCCTCCAAGAGTGCCAGGAATACTGATTGTGTTTTTTTGTGAGTCAAATCAACGCCAGTTGTCAGCAGACTCACCGTACAGATCGCCATAGAGACATCCACAAAACAAAGTGTGAAGTAACGCACTTTAATGAACGACACAAAACAAGACAAGAAATTTTCGGCAATAAGCCTTCCTCAGCGACAAAAACAATGAAAACAATGCAGACATTAACATGCACAATACTCCCCTTGTGAAGCCAAAGTGGTGAATGAAGTTGAAAGAGGGGCAGTGGGAGAGAGGGTGAGTAGTGTTCGAGGAAGAGCACGAGGAAAGAGGGTAGAGTGAGGAGAGAGAGGAGAGAGGAGAGAGAGAGAGAGAGAGAGAGAGAGAGAGAGAGAGAGAGAGAGAGAGAGAGAGAGAGAGAGAGAGAGAGAGAGAGAAGTAGAGGAAGAGTGGAGAGAGAGAGAGAGAGAGAGAGAGAGACAGGGAGGGGGAGAGGAGAGGGGAGGGGGGGGGGGGGGGGTGTGTGTAGTGTGGTGGGTGTGTTGCATATGAAAGAAATGAACAAGAGAGAACACAATAAATGAAATACAATATGCACCAAAAAGCATCGTAAATGACAAGGGGGGGGGGGGGGGGAGGGGGGGGAAGGGGGGTCAGCCGCCTAAAGCACCCGACCCAAGTCTGACCCTAGGGTAGGTGCCCTACCCAAGCACCAAGGGGTGAGAGGGAAAACGGGAGAACCCCCCCGAGAAAAAAAAAAAAAACCCTAGCCAGACGCAGCTAGGAGCTGCATGGCTCGCCCCCCCCCCCCCCCCCCCCCCCCCCCCCCAAAAAAAAAAAACTCTTGCGCGCAAGCACACACACACACACACACACACACACACACACACACACACACACACACACACACACACACCACACACACACACACACACACAAGCACACACAGCACACTCGTACCTACAATTTAAAAAAAAAAAAAAAAAAAAAAAAAAAAAAAAAAAAAAAAAAAAAAAAACCTGGGGGGGGGGGGGGGGGGGGTACAATGGAGAGTAAAATGAGTAAATGTACAAACAAGGCATACATTAAAAAATTTTGGGTAAAGTAGGGAGGTAGGTGGTGCTATGGTGGCGCAACAGAAAAAAAAGGCAAAATAAGAGCATTAACGCAAAAAATAGAGGTAGGTGGTCATGATGAGAGGCAAAAAAAGGCAAAAATAAGAGCATTAACGCAAAAAGATAGATATGAGGTCATGATGAGAGGCGCTAACAACACTCACAATGACCAATGACAAAAAAAAAAAAAAAAAAAAAAAAAAAAAAAAACGGGGGGGGGGGGGGGGGGGGGGGGACGGGGGGGGGGACGGAAGGGGGGGGGGGGAAGGGGGGGGGGAGGGTGGGGAGAGAAAAGAGAAAGAAGAGACGAAAAAAGAGAGAGGACCTGTATGAGGGCCCTACAGGGGAGATACCTAAGAGAAGTGCTACGGGGGGAAGGAGGAAGAGAAGAAGAGGTCCGGTAGAAGGGTCCTACTAAGGGGGCGACAAGAACAAAAGGGGAGAGACAAGAAGTGCGGAGGGAAGTAAAGAGAAAGGAACACACAAGAAGAAGGAGCCCTACGGGGGATGACTGAAAGGGAAAAAGGACAGAGGAGGGAGAGAGAGCGAGAGAGGGAAAGGGGGTAGGGGGTAGAAGGGGGAGAAAGGGGGGAGAGGAGAGAAAAAAAAAAAAAAAAAAAAAAAAAAAAAAAAAAAAAAAAGGGGGGGGGGGGGAGGGAAAGAAAGAAAGAGAAGAGGAGGGGAGGGGGGGGGGAAAGAAGGGGGGGGGGGGGCTAAGGAGGGGAGGAGGGAGAGGGGATGGGGGGAAAAAAAAAAAAAAATAATAATAAAAGGAAATAGAAAAAAAAAAAAAAAAAAAAAAAAAAAAAAAAGACAGAGACTGGGGAGCTAACCCTACTCAGAAACTCCTGGCAAAAGATATAGGCTCTCAAACGATCATCCCAGTAGGCGCTAGTAGGGCTCTATGGTCACGAAGAGGCCACTGATGCAGACCAACCATGCACAAAGGGGAAAGGGAATAATAGACCATTGTCCACCTGAATTGGCACGGGAAAAAAAAAAAAAAAAAAAAAAAAAAAAAAAAAATTACAAACAATTGCTACGCTTTTTCATTGATACCAGCTGGATTTCTAGTGCCAAGTTTTTGAATCAGGTGAGACTCCATATCCTTTTCTGTCTCTAGAGTCACTAGTTTTCATGAGCCACAAGCCCTTCACTCTTGCATTGTGTGCAGAATGGCTGGGGAGGTTGAAGTGCTTGGCTACTGGTTTGTCCCTGTTGTATTTAATGTCAGCGAGGTGTTCCTTGAATCTGACAGTCAGAGAGCGTCCGGTCTCACCAATGTAAAGTTTACAGCAAACGGTGCAGTGGATGATGTAGATCAAGTTAGTTGTTTGGCCGACAAAATACAAATGCAGTAAAAATAAATTTCTTGACGAAAGTCTTTAGAAAAAAAAAAAATTGACCAAACGCTTTACTTGTGAAAACCCCGGAATTTTTTTTCTGCTGTGGGTATGAACACCCCCCCCCCCCCCCCCCCCCCCCCCCCCCATCTCCCCGCCAGTTTATCCCCGCCAGTTTATCTTGGGGGTATGAAATCCTTTATATTTTCAATGATGTGTAACCCTGTCCCAAGACCAACCCCTTTCTTTTCCAGATCCGCTAGCAGGTGGAACCAACAACATCACCACATCCCTTTTCCAGGTGTGAGCTGTTAGTGGTACCTTCACCAGCTGTGAACTGTTGGTGATAGGTCAGGGTGTACTCACAGGCAGGCAGGCAGAAGCTCGGGATGTACTCACAGACAGACGCTCGGGGTGTACTCACAGGCAGGCAGACAGAAGCTCGGGATGTACTCACAGACAGACGCTCGGGGTGTACTCACAGTCAGGCAGACAGATTGTACTCACAAGCAGGCAGACAAAGTGTACTCACAGTGTACTCACAGACAGT
>JADBJO010000473.1:430000-432500 GCA_016801955.1 Conus betulinus | reverse complement strand
TCTACCTATCTTAAATTCCATCAACAATACACAAAGTCTACATATCAGAGGTGTCATCATCATACACAAAGTCTTCTTGTCAGAAGCGTCATTAACATACGCAAAGTCTACCTGTCACACACAAAATCTCACACATCAGAAGCATCATTAATATGCACGAAGTCTTCATTTCAGAAATGTCATCAATATACATGCCTACATGTAAGAAGTGCCATTAACGTACAGACAGACTTTATTTTGAAAGTTTCATCGACAGCTAAACATGCACAAAATAAAAGTCAAAGACAAAAAAAATATGGTGTGCAACTGACATTTTTCAAATATTTATATCCAAGAAAAGAAAAGATGGTGCACTAGCAGAACTTGAATACTTCGATTTCAAATGTAGCATGAACAACTAACTCAAATCCTCGTCTTAAGTACTAAAACATTAAAAGATAATGCGCACACATGTCTTCGAAGAGCGAACAAACAGACAAACAATGCAAGAAAAATGGCACATCATGTGTTTCTAATTGCAAATCTGTCAAAATACTTTAATTTAGCAACGTTTCAATGACATGAATAAATAACAAGCATATCAAACCCCAGTGTTTTCAGTGACGTGTGCAAACACTAGGCCTCGCCCTGTGGTGTTTAAAGTGAAGTGGGTATAAACTGTAAGACAGTCATCACAGTGATTTGACAGTGACCTGTCATAAAGGCAGTAGTCATTCTACATTATTTATAGTGATCTGTCTGAACAGATGCCTTATTTCTGTAGCATGCCTCGTTCATTGACTGATCAGATATTCCTTGATAGCAGACTAACCATCACCACGGTGTCCACAGTGATATGTATTAACATTATACCTATCCTTCAATAGCAGTCTCATCATTATAGTGTTTACACTGAAATGTATCAACAACATACCAACCCTTTAACAGAACACTCATCACTACAGTGCTTACAGTGATATGGATCAACAACACACCATCCTTTAACAGAACACTCATCAATATAGTGTTTACAGTGATATGGATAAACAATACACCTATCTTGTAACAGAAGCGTCACCACCTCAGTGTTTACAGTGATCTGGATTGACAGTGCACCTATTCGTCAGTAGCAGACTCATCACCACAGTGTTGACAGTGATATGATGATTAACAATGCAACTTATACTAGACTTATCACCACAGTGATTGCTGTCATACAGATTAACATACACCTATCTCTTTATCGGAGATTCCTCACCACGGTCTTTACAATTTTACAACCAACCGATACATCTTCCCCTTATTAACAGTCTGGTCACCTCAATGTTTACGGTGATTTACATTACCAGTAAGCCTATCCTCCTCTACAAGACCATCACTAACGTTTACAGTGACATTTAGTAATAAGACACCTATCCCTTCACTAACGTTTACAGTGACATTTAGTAATAAGACACCCATCCCTAAATAGCAGACTCAACAAACAATGTTTACAGTGACATTTAGCAATAAGACACCTATCCCTAAATAGCAGACTAACAAACAATGTTTACAGTGATATGGATTAACAAGACACCTATCCTTAATAATAGACTAATTATCATAGTGTTTACAGTGATATGGATTAACAACACACCTAATGGTAGACTAATCACCTTAGTGTTTACAGTGATATGTGTTAGTAATACAACTATCTCTTAATGATATACTAAAGTCACCACAGCGTTTACAATGATATGATATGGATTAACAATACACCTAACAGTAGACTAATCACCTGAGTCTTTTCAGTGATGATTGCATTAACAATACAACAATCTCTTTAATGATAGACTCATCACCACAACGTTTACGTTTATATGGATTAACAATACATCTAATAGTAGACCACACACCACAGCGTTTACAGTAATATGGATTGACAATACACCTTATAATAGACCACTCACCACAGCTTTACAGTTATATGGATCAACAAAACACCACTCACCACAGCATTTACGGTTATATGGATTAACGATACACCTTATAGTAGACCATTCACCATAGCGTTTACAGTGATGTGGATTAATAATACACGTAATAGTAGACTAATCACTACAGTGTTTACAGTGATATAGATTAACAACACACCTGTCTCTTAGTAGGAGACACATAGCGTGGTGTTTACAGTGATACACATTACCAATACATCTGTCCCTTACAGACTCGTAGCCACAACATTTACAGCGATATGTATTACTAATAGACTTATAGCTAATAAGAGACCCCTCACTGTAGTGTTTTACAGTATTACGTATTAGCAAAACGCATGTACATTAACGTTAACGGTAGACTCACTACCACATTGTAACGGTTATATGTGTTAAATGTATCCATCCCTTCACGAGCAAACTCATTACCACAATGTTTACAGCGGTATGTTATAACAATATACACTGTCTCCGAATAGCAGACTCATCACTACAGTGTTTACAGTGATATGTATTAACAATACGAATATCCCATAATAGTAAACTCA
>JADBJO010000473.1:357500-422500 GCA_016801955.1 Conus betulinus | reverse complement strand
GTACTTTGAACAATAATGTCGGACAACACATACACATGTGCGTATATATGCTCGTCCACACCCACACATGTGCGCACATACACGCATACACATGAAGGCATAAATGCACACACACACACACACGCACATGCGCACATGCATACACGCCCACATACAAAGACACATACAGATATGAACACACACACACACACACATCCACATGCACTTCTGCACACGCACACACAATCGCATATACAATGATACATGCAGGCACACACACACACACACACACACACACACACACACACACACACACACACACACACACACACACACACACACACACGCATGCATGCATGCATGCACGCACGCATGCACACACATGTGGCCACACACACACTCACACACACACATGCGTGCACACTTAAACACAAATGCGCACACACCCATGCACACATATACATGTACACACACACACACACACACACACACACACACACACATACATGCACACACAAACACATGCACCCAAAAGCACATATGGGCCCATGTCTACATGTCATACACATATGTGTACATTCACTACACACACATGAAAAAAAGCAACATTGTAGGCAGGCACTCAAGGTCTGACCAGCACTTTGGGCTAATGCATAGGTCAGACATCTGCGGAGTCGTAGCCATGACGCCTTCTTCTTCAATTCTCTCATCTTAGTTGTTGATTCATTTATTCATCAGCTTAAAATCATGTGTAGTGTAGTCTCAAAACTTAGCAGATGTGGTGTAGCATATGAACATGAGCTAGTCCGCACACAGTGACCCTCCTTGATAAAGCTGAAACTGAAACAAACAATAGATTTTGAAAAAAAAACTTCACACACACTCCCCAGATAACACTACAGCCAGTATGAAAATGGGAACATTTGAAGAAGACATTTGTTGACAATGTATAGATATTCTGTTCCATTTTTTTTTTTTTTTTGTAATTGAAGTAAGTCTTACTTGCACAGATTTTGTGTTCTTGTGACACCGACAGGTTTCTGTATTCAATATTTCAGCCATAGTCTTGATGGAAGCTGAAGAGGTCTGTCTATCAAACTGTTGTTACTTGGTGCAGTTGTGAGTTTCGAGACTTAAAAACTCAGTTGTTGATCATGTTTTTTTCCCCCTATTCCATGCAAAGTGAGACAGAATGTTTTCATGAAATATGAATGACAGCATGTTCCTTACAAAGGAAGCATGAAATGTTTCTAAGCTATTCCACTCTTGTTTATAATACTTAGTAAACTTGTGCTAAAAGTTGTGCAGCTGTGCAAGTCTGAAATTACACACACACACACACACACACACACACACACACACACACACACACACACACACACACACACACAGATGCACACACAAAATTACTGTAAAAAAACAACACACACACACACAGTGACACACACACACACACACACACACACACCACCACAGTGACACGCACAAACATACACATGAGCCCTTCCATTCCCACCCCCTATCCACCCCCCCCCCCCCCCCCCAGCCATTCCCCCCCCCCCCCCCCCCCCCCCACACACACACACACACACACACACACACACACACACACAGGCACACATATAGAAATACAGCAGAAAAACATCCAAACCAAGACCAAGTTTTGCGCTGAATGAAATTTCTTCATGTGCAAGATTTTTTTTAATGCTGTTTTGGTAAGCGACTACATCAAAATACTCGCAGTATGCAGTTGTCATCTTTGAACTTTTTCCTTACATGCTGCCCACATATGGGTGGCAGTGTTATGCTCTGTTCACATCACCATGTGCACAGTGTACTTACCAAGTGCACAGCGATGCATGAAGCTTCTTTTGGTACTCGCAAACTGATTTTTAGGTGTCACAATTGAATCCATCAGTTTAAAAGTGTGATTATCAAACTATGAAATTCAACACAGAACAGAAAGAGAAGAAAAAATAGTTAAAACTACAAAACATGCTATGTGATAGCTGTGCATCTGCAAGCATGCAAAAACACCCCAGAAAGATTAGCCTCATCAGTGTACATGGGGATGAAATTTAGAAGGAGTTAATTTGTTTGGTGGTGTAATGTGGATGTGTTTTACTATTAGATTAACTGCTTTGATCTGAAGTTGTTTCTGTTATCTATAGGTATTCTGTCAATGTCATGCATTCAACCACCTTTTTCTTCTTTGAATTCAGACAGATGTTTTGATCAGCGTTTGTTATCTATCATTAAAAAGAATTGTCATTATCTGTGAGTCCACATTTTGGGAACTTACTGACATACTCATTTAATAGGGTACTGAGATCAAAGTTCATGTTTTACCCCTTTCCATTGATAAAACAGACTAGTAAAAATAGCATTACATTTGTTATGAGGTGTTGGCAAGGGAGAGAACTTGTTAGGCAGTGTTTTGGGGGGAGGTGGGAAAAGGGCAAAACACCCTTGCAAATCCAAATTACACAAGGTGGTACTGGATGTAGAGGAAAGATATATGATAAACTAATGCCTATGAAGAGTACATGCTACAGCAAAATAAGAGATAAGCAAACACAAACTGTTTTGTTCACTGTATTCTGCTAACCTGCTTTTTTTTGGGGGTTTTTCCCCATGCCAACCCAAAACTTAAACGAAGAACTGGTTGTAAAATCTTCACTCCTCACAGGACAGTTGCACACCTCTGAAATGTATGGGCAAAAAGAAAATAAATGGTATCCTGAACATGAACGCTGACATTATAATTTATGGGTTCATGAGCACTTCTGATCATGATAGATTGATGGACTTTTATACAAGGTGGCATGCATGCAGAGCAAGAGGTATGAATCTGTTCCGGGTCTTGCTAGACCAGTTTTCAGTTAACTTTGGTGCGCACGAATTAGCTTAGTTTTCATTCTGAAACAGGGAAGAGGGGTGGTTTTGGAGAGCTCAGAAGAGAGGTGGAAGGGGAAAGGGGGCGGTGAGTGGATATGTGTTGGGTGGGTGTGTCAGTTTTGCATAAAGATCCATAATGATTAATAATATCTTTAAACAATAATTTAGCCACATTACCCATTTTCTCACATATGACATACATTCATATAGAGGAAATTTGGATTTCAATTAAACATCTTCTCGGTTCAAGAAATCAATGGACAGGGGAATAAAACTTTGTTTAAATCTGACACTTCTGCATTTAACCGATCGATATCTTCGTCCTGACTGAAGAAGGTCATACTGATTTGCAAGGACGTGGGTCTGGTCACACACGTAATCTTCTTCGCTTTACAACTAACACGGCACCTATATAGCTCACTCAGACTTTTTTGTCTCTCACCACGACGATTTTTCCTCCCACGTTCACCACTTTCTCAAGCACATTTCTGCTCTTCACAGTCAACCCCACCATACCAACACATAAATGAGAAAGTTAGAACAGATTCCAAGAAGCATGAATAAAAATGTCCGAAGAATGTCAGTATTCACATGAAATGATCGCAGCTTGCGAAGACAATATAATCTGGTTTGACATTTTTTGTGGACATACTCAACATGGGATTTAAAATTCAGCTTATTATCTATAAAAGTTCCTAAATATTTGTATGATTCAACACGTTCTACTTCAGCACCTTTGATAAAAAAGTGGTGGTACAGCTTTTGGATTCTTTCTAAAATCAATCAACATTTCTTTCGTTTTTGTTACATTCAGATCAAGATAGTTATGATCGCACCAGTCAACAAATCTTTGAACCTCCTGAAGTAAACAGAATCAGAGTTGGAAAGATCTACAAGTGCTGAGTCATCTGAATATTTAATGTACAAAGTTGAATCACTTCCTGAACAATCATTTGTGTACAGAGTAAAAAGCACTGGTGATAAACAGTACCCTGGGGTGCGCCAGTTGAAAATGACTCTGGAAGACGAAACAACACTTTGATATCGAACAGACTGTGTCCTCTGTGTAAGAAAATCAATTATCCAAAGAATGAGCTTGTTACCCACATTTATGTTAATGAGTTTCTTTGCCATCAGATGTGGTTGTATGGTGTTGAATGCTGATGAGAAATCAATAAAGAGAATGCGTACAAAGGAGGCAGGTTTTTCGAGGTGTGAAAAAGCATGATGGAGAAGTGTGAGTGTGGCATCATCTGTTGATCTGTTCTGTGTTGGTATGCGAACTGAAACAGGTCTTGGTACTGTGTAGTATCTTTTAAAACATAACTGAGGACAATTCTTTCAAGACATTTCATTGCAACAGATGTGAGGGCAACTGGTCGGTAATCATTTAAACAGCTTGGGTTGCGTTTTTTGGGAACAGGACATACAGTGGCATTTTTCCATAAAACAGGAATTATACATTCTCTAAGTGACCAGGTAAACAAACGACTGTAAACATAGGAGAGCTGAGAAGCACACACACCTTCAACAATTTTCCACAGATATTATCAGGGCCCATTGCCTTTCTCACATTTAAACGTTTGAAAAACACACTGAACATCATTTTTTCCTCAATCACAACAGAATCACTTCCATCAACATCGTTTTTAACATTGCTTTGGAGTTCTTCCTTCACTTCCTTTAATTCTTTACTAAAATCTTTATCATCAAATCTACAGTAAAAATCGTTCAGCTTTTCTGCAAATTGCTTCTGTTCTTTTGCTGTTTTTTTTTTACTAATATTTTTGGTTTGAACATTTACCTGAACCTGATAAAAAACCTTTATTTCCTTTCCATGCACCTCGCATATTTCCATTCTGGAACATGTTTTCAACTTTTCTCTTGTAAGCTCTCTTTGATTCTTCAATCTCCGTTTGCAGTTTCTTTTTGTACAACCTTACGATCGCTTTTATTGCCTGATTGAAAAGCTCTTTTTTTTTCTCATTTAGAGTTATTTTCAGAGATTTTGTAAACCCAAGGTTGTGTTGTTGGGAATATTTTGATAGTTTTTTAGTAGTAGGTACAATCATGTGTTTCACAGAAAGAAATGTAGCTGGAAATAACATCGGTGGCTTCGTTAATGTCAAAACTAGAATTCAAAAACAAATTCCAATCTGTACATTCAAAACAAGCCTGTAATTCATCAACACTTTCTTGTGTCCAACACTGCACTTGCTTTTTAGTGATAGGTTGTGTTTTCACTTTTGGTCTGTAAGCTGGCAAGAGATGAATGGCATTGTGATCAGACTGACCAACAGGGGGGGAGCTGAACACACTTGTATGCAGATGGTATATTACAGTAGCATAAATCAAGTATTTTATCCTTTCTTGTAAATGAATGCCATTAAGGTTTCTGCTCTGTCTTGCTTTGACTTTTTCCAACTTGGATGTGTTTTCTGGCATGTTTTGGTTCACAGTAAGACTAAAACTCATGTATTTTGTGTTGTTCTATGCCAAATTCTTGCAAGCAGCTGTCAGTGTGTTAGCTTGGTTTAGTCAAAATTTGGTGGATAACACAGTCTTAAGACACTTTGTGCAAGTTGTATACTTAAGGCCCAAGTGCAAAGCCGTATGCAGTTCAGTCATTCTGTGGCCAGATCAGAGCCAGAAATTACCACGTATGTTGTCGAGTAAAGATGCGGCTAATACTATCACCTTCTGCAGTGACAAGCCAGCAGACATAATTCAACAAATTCAGGTCCTGCACACATTAGGAAACCCAGTGCGCTGTGAGGCTTTCATTATGAGGAAAACTAGAGGGGAAGAGAGCGGGAGCTGGGGGAGGAGGGGTGAAAGAAGGGGAGGCTGGAGTGGTACACTGTTTAGTTCAAGTGTAAAAGTTAAAAGGAAAAGATGGAAACATGACCAGTCTACTTACGTCTCAGCCAACCTTTTGCACCATAAAAAATGCATGCAAAACGAGGTCAGGCTGTGTCAAAGTTTTTACAACACGCTCTGAAACATGACAAGTATTGGGGAGAGAGCATGAGTCTGTGCCAGAATATGCTAATGAATCAGGTCTGAAAGTAATTTGTGTCAGAAAGAACCTGTTTTACGGTAGTTAATTGTAAGATCAGGAGGTTACTACCCAGAAAGAAGCCTCTGCTGTATGATGGCATGTGAAGATGAAACTTGTTCTGAACACTGGCATCGATTGCAGATGTATATTCATTAGGCTTAATGAATGATATTGTGACTATTGGCTGAAGCAGCATTTGCGCATTCTCTCAGCAAAATGTTGAAGGCATGATCAGTTTTGAAAAGAAAAAACTGGATTGGACGGAGTAATCAGGACAAAGTTTTACCAAAACGGTCGGGGGAAAAAAATCGACCAGCACATTTTGTGATTTCAGGATCTCAAGACAAACAGCGAAGTTGAATTCTGGTTTCCAGCATTTCCAGACATGGGGTTTCATCCATGTTCTAGCCCTAACCCCCTTAGTCAGTGTCAATGTAAGGTTGGGAATAATGTCTTGTTAGATACAGCGCTTGGTCTTGGTTTATCAGTGATCTCTCTTCCCAGCTCTGTCTTGTTCTGCTCAGCTTAGCAACCACCTGTTTTGCTCATCATGTCTTGCTCAGCCAGAAGCGAGTCTTGGCATCATGGTCCAATGAGGAATAGAACTCCACCCTCACCTTGCCTTGGGACACTGAATTCTGACAACATATCACATTCAGCACAGTGTATGGAGAGAGAGAGGGGCTCACCATGGGAAGCCTCCTGGGAGGCTACGAGGTGGTAGAAGGTGACGCTAAGGGTTTCCCGGAAAGGTGAATGCTGTCTGAAGGTAGAGCCCGATGTTCCTGATGCTGACTTCCTTTCGAGAGGTGACCTGGTTGGAAGGCTCCTAGGGCCAGTGAGGAACATCCTGTCTGGGCGAGACCAGCTGGGACACCATCAGAACCTAAAATGGTTTGGACATATATGGGTCCCCTATGGATTGGACATATGTGGGTCCCCTATAGATTGGACATATATGGGTCCCCTATAGATTGGACATATGTGGGTCCCCTGTGGATTGGACTATGTGGGTCCCTTAAGCTAACAGCAGCCCCCTATCCTCACAGCAGTCCCAGATAGAGTACCTTGTGTATATTTTCAGCACTTTTGTTGATCAGTCAGTAATGTGTGTGTTGTGCTTATTTTAATTTAATGCACTGTGAATGGAATCCACCGCAGGAAAGAATATTTTAAAGGAAAATACGATTTTTGTAATGAAACACAGTAATGCACCCTGTCCTACTGAATGAATCAATGCATACCAAAGTATTGTCTGCATTACGCTTGTTCAGTGAAAACCGGTCAGCGCCTCTGTCCGCACAATCCCTGGTCACTATGAGAGAGAGCGTGAGAGGGAGAGCTTGCATGCCATTGCCAGCAATAAACAGTATATCTTCAAGTGCGTGGGAATTTTGATGAGCTGAAAGTGCGCACTAGTTGGAACTGGTGTGATGGACAACACGTGCCATGCGTGCGGCTGTGGGGAAGAATATGTGGGCCACATCCGCAAGGGAGTGTGCATTGCTGTTAGCTTATGGTCAGCTGTTAGCATAAGGGACCCACAGTCATACCCTGCACAGAACATTGCATGACACAAACTGGACTGGAATTCTCAGGGGAAAAGAAAGAAAAAGGGAAGGCCAGTAACAACATAATGATCAAGGACCCTGGAAAATGAGTCGTAAACAGACAGAGTGAAAATGAACAGGTCAAGAATGATGGCTCAGGAGAGCAGCCATTGAAGGTAGTATAGGAACGAAGAGAGCAAAGTCAGATCGGGTGGGTCTGGAGGAGAAGTGGACCAGTGTTCCGTGAAGTGGGATGGTCCTCAGTGAGGGTGGAGGATTCCTCACCCTGTGTTCTGGAACTGTGTTGTTGAAGGTGCCCTGCTGGGCAGCTCCTAGGTCCACTGAGAACTTCCTGATATGTACTCTGTGTGTGTGAGTGTGTGTGTGTGTGTGTGTGTGTGTGTGTGTGTGTGTGTGTGTGTGTGTGTGTGTGTGTGTGTGTGTGTGTGTGTATGTGTGTGTGTGTGTGTGTGTGTGTGTGTGTGTGTGTATGTGTGTGTGTGTGTGTGTGTGTGTGTGTGTGTGTGTGTGTGTGTGTGTGTGTGTGTGTGTGTAGCTGTTTTCACATAACTCTGCTTCAAAGGGAAATGTTTAAATATTGTTGAAAGCTTAAACACATTGGTGACTAGACTGGACTGGACTTATCAACTCGATGAAATGAAATCGACATTATTCGAGGTCTTGAAAACTCAGAGAAGATGATAGAGACAACAATACAACAGTAATAACAACAACATAATGAAACTGTCATCTGAGACACATCCGTGTGTGTGTGTGTATGTGTGTGTGTGTGTGTGTGTGTGTGTGTGTGTGTGTGTGTGTGTGTGTGTGTGTGTGTGTGTGTGTGTGTGTGTGTGTGTGTGTGTGTTTGAAGTATAAGCACATCAGAGATCGTGAAGTAAACTGTGCATTACGTTGAGAGCTACATGCATGACATCGATACAGTGCTTTCACATGAAGCACAAAATGAGTTTATTGATATTTGATGTAATGAGAAGGCGCACCTGTGACATGGTTCGTGGCTTCATCTGCTTCTAATCTTCAGAGTGTAACTGGTAAATATACTCAAAGCTTACACAAGTACACAGACCAGTACTCAGCTTTGCAGGTACCTTGAATCATAGTTTGATGTCCATGTTTGTTTCGCAGATTTGATTTGGGTGTGTTCATGCGCAATGCAGTCTTAACACAGTAGTAGGTCTACTCTCATAATGCTGTTGTGTGTCGTCACGTGCATTCACAACCTCAGTCATGACAACAGCTTATCTTCTGCGTTCCCATGGTTGTTCTCAGATGATAGAAACCAGTAAAAGGGTTTGCTGTGTACCACGGCAGTTTGGGGGTAGGGGTGGTGGGTGGTGGGAATCTTAACAGTCATGTTTGTTTCATTGTCAGGAATGTATGCAGATTGACGTATTAATGTATCTGAATCTTCCAGTCATGGGGGAGCGTGTATTGCCCTGGGGTGATTGGCTGACAGACATAGATTTGTCTGAAATTGAAATGGCAGGTTTCTGAACCACTGATCTGCCAGGTAATGTTGCTTACAGCCCAGCCGACCGCAAAGGGCCACATCAGGGCTGACTGATCTGGCAGACACGACATAGTAAAATATCACAGACAAGAGTTGGTTGCATATGTCAGTGTTTCTAACGGACTGGAGGCTTGTTTTGTTTTTTTACTTATCTTCTTTTTTTTTTGAGGTTTTTTCAATATATAAACACACAATACCCACACATCTTGTTGTTTTTTCAACCCATCTACCACCTCCACACCCCCTTGGCGATCAACCCTTATTGTGATCTCTGTCCCTATCTCTCTTTCCCTGCCCCTGCCCCCCCCCCCCCCCTCCTCCCCCCAACTGTCACCTCTCTAATCAGATGATGAAAAAAAACTATCACATTATGGAAGGCAGCGTTTCTGGTAAGTCTCATTTTCTTTTTAAACCAAGGGGGGTAATCATACTTACGATACTACCAGCATGAAATTTCAGGAGTGCAGGTGGAGCTGAAATTTGTTTGTTTGTTTGTTTGTTTTTTCAAGTAACTAAAGTTGCAAGCAGTGTTTGGTCTTCAGTTAACTAAAGTTTCAACTGCATTGCAGTCGCGGACTCTTTCACTGCTAAATGAGTGTGACTTTCCAACTGGTTTTGAAGCTTCCAGAGGAACAGGAAGAGCGTTTTCATAGTACTGGGCACAGTTATTTGGAGCAAAGGAGCTAAGGCCTAACTATATATATAGGGACAAGTGTTGTGGGTTAACGCACAAAATGAAACAATGCAAAAAACAAAGAAAGAAAGAAACAACAACAACAAAGGAATTCAAGCCTTACAAGTCTGATGGCGTTAATAAAATTTTGTTAAAATTGCATAGCGCCATGGTCAGTTATTAGTACATGATGAGGCATCTGAGAAATAATGTAATATGTTTTCTTACATTTTTAAGAGATATTTCTTCTCATGATATTTGGCTTCAGGAAATAGGACCCCCCCCCCCCCCCCCCCCCCCCCCCCCTTTTTTTTTTTCTGGGTGGCCTAATGCACTGCGGAAGGACGTCCGCTCACATACACTATGCCGTGCCACACTTCCTCTCCCCACCCCCATCCACATGCACCGTGTCCTACTGAGCTCCTGGCGTACCCCCATTTCACACCTGCTATACTGTACCACTCCACCCCCACCCCCCCATTTTACTCAAGCTATACTGTACTATTTCATCCCACGCCCATCTTACACAAGCCATACTTGACCATTCTACTCCCCCCCCCCATTTTACACAAGCTATATTGTACCATTCCACCCCCACCCCCATTTTACCATTTTACACATGCTAATGCTTTACCAAACTCCTGCTACCATCTGTTCCACACTCTGCTATGCTGTACCCAACTTCTCTTTTAATTTGGTGATCAATTAATCAATATTGCTAAAAGTTTACATCACAGCTACACTGTTTATTTGTTAAAAGTGTAGTTTTCATATTATTTCTTTTGTTTTACTCTCGTGTCAAGTCATTCAGCTCTATGGTTTTGTATTTAAGAAGTGGGGTGTAAGAACACACACTGACACACAGGTACACATACCCACAAATAATACATACACACACACACACAAAGACATATGCACATGCACACAGACACCTAGGACAGGCACACACACACATGCACACACACGCGCGCGCGCGCGTGCACACACACATTTTCTCAACACATACAGTGATACACACACATGTGTGCATAACTCCTATTTCGCCCCCCCCCCTCCTTTTCGCCCCCCCCCCCCCCCCCCCCCCCCCCCCTTACCGCACTCACCTGCATACCCACAGATATGATTTTCTCATACACACAAGCCCTAGTATGAACCTACCCATCCCCTCCATTCCATGCTTGCTGTCCCCACCCTTTCCTCATCAGTTCTCTGACTGTGATTTCCCTCCACACACACATCACGCACGGCAAAAACATGATCCGTCACATTCACACCCACCCACAGAACACACACACACACACACACACACACACACACACACACACACACATGAACACACACACACACACACACACACACACACACACACACATGCACACACACACACACACACACACACACACACACACACACACACTTACCACTACAGTTCTAATAACACCTTGTTTAGTTATCAAATTGACATGGATATTTTTCATTCACATTTTTTTTTAATTGAAGTTTTTATGTGCATCTTGGATAAGACCAGCGACCAAAGAGGCACAGTACAGTTCGGAAGACTTCAAATTTACAAATGTACATAGTTCATGGGACTTTTGGTACTAGTTTTATTTTTAGTTTTAAAAGGAAAACAATATGGGTTTACCTACCATCTCAGTGTGTCATTTCTGCTTCTATAAATCATTGTTTCAGTTTTTGAGCAACAAAGCTACAGTTATGAAAGCACCGGATAAAATTCACATACATGTATGCACATTCCCCTCCCCTTCCTCCCCCATTCCCACTCTCCCTAGTCCCACCTTCCCTTTGTGTCTGTCTCTGTCTGTCTGTCTGTCTGTCTCTCACACACACACACACACACACACACACACACACACACACACACACACACACACACACACACACACACAACACACACACACACACACACACACACAACACACACAACACGCATGCACACACATGTAAGTACGCACATGCAATACGCAGGCATGTACATACTAACACACACAGACACATACACGGACACACACACACACACACGCATGCACGCAGGACAAATGCATGCACGCTCACACACGTTACTGTGTTGATAACTGTAGGGATTGCTCTGAACAACTGGTGCTGTACTGAGTGGAATGTGGCTATAGTATTACCCTGGCGTTGTGTTGTACATGATTGCAGATGACAAGGATGACCTCATTGTTTTCTTTTACTTCCCCCTCACAAGGACGGCGACCTCAGTCTGCCTCGCCAACGTCCAACACCGACAACGATGTGTCCCCTGTCCATGCTGCCAAGGGACTCCTGTCAGAAGCTGGCAAAGAAGCGTCAGTTTACTTACCCTGCTGTTTTGTTTTGTGTTTTTTAGGTCATTTTTTGTGTCATCACTTTTCTGTCTTGTCATTTGTGACACCCAGTTTTTTTTCTTTTCTAATTTTAGGATCAATGATTGGTTAGCAGTTTGTGTGCTGAATTTGGTCTCTGGGGTTCCCTTCTCATGTATTTTTTCAGCTGTGATTGAATTCTTTTACTTCTTTATTTCTTTCCTTTGGTAAATTTCAATTTTCTTTGTTTCTCTTATTGTAAAAATGCAATTTTCTTCTTTTTATTTGTCTTTTAAGTTATACTTTTGCAAAGAAAGCTGTGTCATAACAACAAACTGCACAAATGTCTAGCTGTCAGCAAGATCATGCAGAAACAGTGCAACAGACTTGACTGAAAGCTGGTGGACAATGTCTAGCCGCCAGCAAGATCACACAGAAACAATGCAACACGATTTGACTGAAGCTTGGTGGACAGACGGAATGTGGATCAAGGACAAACCCATTACATAGCATATGTGGATCCGCATCACGAAACCGATCCAAGAATGGTTTGGGATGCTGTTGGACCTGTCTGCATACATATGTGTGTGATTTAGAGGTTTGATGTGGAAGTATACTGTATATGTGGTTTTCCCTTATGCAGTCAGTCAAAGCGTTTTTTTACAGAGTGAGAAGACTGCATGATGTTCTTGGTGGCAGCTGCTGCTCTCATTGTTATCCACATTAATTCTCCAGACACAGTTCTGATTACATATCTGTGTGTGTTTGTACTGGGTTTGATTTTCTTTCAGTTTTTGTGTGCTTTGAACTTTCATTATTTGTGTGTAACTTTAGAAGTGTCCCACACAATATCTTTGAAACTGCCTGCTCTCTGCAGTTTTTTTTTTTTGATTTTCACAGTTTGTGAATGATGAAGTGCTATCTTTGTTTGTAATTCCCAAAACTGGGCATATATTTTCTTTTTTTTTATCCTGGAAACAAAGAAGTTTCTGAAAGGATATACTTTGGCTCCCGATGGTAATTTAGCAAGGGTCAAAACGCTTTCTGATCATTTTCAGTAATGCTGATGACTTAGATTTGAAAGAAGTGTCACTGTGTTTGCAGTATTGTCAAGAGATGTTGACATAAGATTACATAAATCTTTGAAAAAAAAACTTGAAAAAATAAGTGTGTGTGTGTGTGTGTGTGTGTGTGTGTGTGTGTGTGTGTGTGTGTGTGTGTGTGTGATATGTTAAAGTTGCCATCTGAAAAATGTAACACAGTAGACCTATTCATAAACCAAGTATTTTCAACTCTGTGTAACATTTTTGGATCATCTTTTGACAAGTGGTCGACTGTTGAACATCATTGGTGTCTTTGTAAGGTTCCGTGTGGGTTTAAAAAAACTTTATTTATCAGTTAATTTGGGGCATTATTTCTCCAGATCTGTGAACCACATTTTTCCACTGGCAACGAGGGAGGTACGCTGGCGGGACCGAATGAGTTAACTGTCAGTTCTCAGCCTTTTCCCTTTGTCATCTGTCACTTTATGGCTGTGCACAGCTGATGAGGATAACACCAGCTTTAATTAACACTTTTCAACCTTTTATTTTGCAGAGTGTGATTGCCTTTCAGGTGTGGTACTTATGAAATTAGATTCACACGTTGGGGAGACCGGGGGGGGTGGGGGGGGGGGGGGGGGGTGGGGGGTGTTGTGTCTTTTTTTTTTTTCTGTAACCTCCCAGTCACATTACTTCCATGCCATTCATTCTGGGGACTCCTACATACAAGCGCATCCAGATCATCATCTGATGCTCACAGGACCATGGTCCAAGGGAACTTGCTGTTTTCAGACTGTCATGATGCAGCCCACCAAAGGTCAGACACTGAACTGTTGCCGAGTCATGTCGGTGGTGTTTAGTGGCCTCTGTTTCAATGCACCATAAGCAGGACACCACCACAGCATCTTACTGATAAAATTAAATGATAAGCTGCTGAGGCATGGTAATGAGTGGTCCCTTACCGAAGGCACCACCACGCTGATCCAGCATTCGTCCTAAAAAAATGTACCAGTACCCTTGACTTTCTCACAAGGTCACCATGGGAAAAACAAGGAGAGGAAAAGTGTGTGTTGATTAGAGCAGAGCAGGACGAGTGAAAGGCTGCAGATTTTGAGACTTTTTTTTTGTCTTGTTGCAGATCAATGAGGATCATAAGATACAGAGGATGCTCACATGTTTCTTACCAGTCTGAGACTGCATGATGGAGCTAAAAGCCTTCTGTCATAAAATGTCATGGTTTCAACCAGGCCTGAGAGGCAGAGACACCAGCAGTTGTGGTGAAGAAGTTTTTAGGAATACTCCTAGAGAGGCAGTCGTGAGTCATTGAATGGGTCAGTCTCATCTGTCTGACATTGGAAGTTAGAAAAAAAACAACAACAATTGTCTGACATAATTCGTACAGTGTTGTTCCCTGGTTCTACCATCAGAACTGACTGTTCTTACTAGAAAAATGATCAGTAACAGGACTGTTGAAGATATTTCCCTAATGAGAGAGACCATTTTTGAGAATCTTAAGTTTTTTTTTTTGTTTTTATTTTTCCCCCCAACCTTTGACGTGAAGACACGTTACGAAGAGAATACCCCAGTATCTCCTGTAGTGCCAGCATTCACCAGTCCTGTGGTCTAGTTTGTTGGGTTGTGTTCCAGTCACAAGAGTTTGATGTTTTCCGCTTTACAATGAATGCTGTGTGCTTTTAGTTTTACACAAAACATTGCAAACAAAAGTGAGCTGATGGTTCTCCAGCATTTCTTACCAAAGAGCCGTCTTGAGCCTCCACATCCCGACCACTGTCCATCTGGCAGAGTTGGTCATAAAGTTGATCTCCAGCTGATTTAAACAATGGACAAACTTTGAACAACACAAAGGAGTGACAATAGGAACCAGAATGGAACCTTTTCTCTCAACAATTTGTAGCTTTTGTAAATCTGACTCGACCAGAGACTTTCAAAGGAATGTTTCCAATATTTTACAGTTATGCTTTATTGATGATGCCATTTATCCAGGACGCTGACATGGACTTCATAAACTTTATTTCAGCTTCCATCCAGCACTGAAGTATTCTTTGACACCTTACCCTCGGCTGTCTTGTTTCTTAACCATCAGATTTCTGAACAGCCCACCATCTGTCCTCCAGTATTCTCTGTGCACCAACTGATTCCCAGTCTTTTCCCTCTTTTCCATCCCACCCCCCAAGCCACAAAAGAGTAATATCTCTTTTCCTTGTTTCTCAGACTAGGAATTTGCAACAAAGAGCATTACCCGCTTCCCAGTTTCTCAAACTAGGAAGCATCTGCAGTGAAGGCAATAACTTTGAGATGCAGGTGTGGGAAAGGTTGACTTCTTCACAACACATCAGTATCTGAGAGGCCTGGCCAGGGAAACTGGAGAGCACTGTTGGGACGCTTCTTGCTTGGATGCTTTTGCTTCCAAAAGTGCGATTGAGGATGATTGGAAAGCGCCGTCTCTGCATAACCTGTGTATCTGCAGCATTCTTGTGAAAAAGTATATATGCATTACCAAAAGATCTAGAACTGGGCAAGATCTTCCTGAAGCTCCTTCAGATTATTTCCAAACATGATACTAGTTTGAGGAACTAATTAGAACACTTTTCAAACATGATACCAGTTTGAGGGACTAATTAGAACACTTTCCTAACATGACACCAGTTTGGAGACCAATTAGAAACGCTTTCCAAACATGATACTAGTTTGAAGGACTAGTTAGAACACTTTCCAAACATGATACCAGTTTTAAGGACTAATTAGAACACTTCCAAACATGATACCAGTTTGAGGGACTAATCAGGACTTTTTCCAAACATGATACCAATCTGAATGACAAATTAGAACACTTTCCAAACATGATACCAGTTTGAGAGACTAATTAGAACACTTTCCAAGCATGATACTAGTTTGAGGACCAGTTTGAGGGACCAGTTACAACACATTCCAATCAATCATGACACTGTTTTGAGGACTAATAACTTAACATTTTCCAAACATGATACTAGTTTGAGGGACCAGTTAGAACACTTTTCAAACATGATACTAGTTTGAGGGACCAGTTAGAACACTTTTCAAACATGATACTAGTTTGAAGGACCAGTTAGAACACTTTCCAAACAAGATACTAGTTTGAGGGACTAAAGTAGAACACTTTCCAAACATGATACTAGTTTGAGGGACCAACACTTTCCAAACATGATACTAGTTTCAGGGACCAGGTCAGAACACGTTCCAAACATGATACTAGTTTGAGGGACCAGTTAGAACACTTTCCAAACATGATACTAGTTTGAGGGACCAGTCAGAACACGTTCCAAACATACTAGTTTGAGGGACCAGTTAGAACACTTTCCAAACATGATACTAGTTTGAGGGACCAGTTTAGAACACTTTCCAAACATGATACTAGTTTGAGGGACCAGGTTAGAACACGTTTAGAAACATGATACTAGTTTGAGGGACCGTTAGAACACTTTCCAAACATGATACTAGTTTGAGGGACCAGGTTAGAACACGTTCCAAACATGAGACTAGTTTTATGGACCAGTTAGAACACTTTCCAAACATGATACTAGTTTGAGGGACCAGTAGAACATGTTCCAAACATGATACTAGTTTGAGGGACCAGGTTAGAACACTTTCCAAACATGATACTAGTTTGAGGGACCAGTTAGAACATTTTTCCAAGCATGAGACTAGTTTGAGGGACCAGTTAGAACACTTTCCAACATGATACTATTTTGAGAGACCAGGTTAGAACACTTTCCAAACTTGATACTAGTTTCAGGGACCAGTTAGAACACTTTTCAAACATGATGTTACTACTAGTTTGAGGGACCAGTTAGAACACTTTCCAAACATGATACTAGTTTGAGGGATCAGGTTAGAACACTTTCCAAACATGATACTAGTTTGAGGGACCAGGTTAGAACACTTTCCAAACATTATACTAGTTTCAGGGACCAGGTTAGAACACTTTCCAAACATGATACTAGTTTGAGGGACCAGTTAGAACACTTTCCAAACATGATACTAGTTTGAGGGACCAGTTAGAACACTTTCCAAGCATGATACTAGTTTGAGGGACCAGTTAGAACATTTTTCCAAGCATGATACTAGTTTGAGGGACCAGTTAGAACACACTTTCCAAGCATGATACTATAGTTTGAGGGACCAGTTAGAACACTTTCCAAGCATGATACTAGTTTGAGGGACCAGTTAGAACACTTTCCAAATATGATACTAGTTTGAGGGCCAGTTTTGAGGGCCAGTTAACACATTCCAAACATGATACTAGTTTCAGGGACCAGTTAGAACACTTTACAAGCATGATACTAGTTTGAGGGACCAGTTAGAACACTTTCCAAGCATGATACTAGTTTGAGGGCCAGTTAGAACATTTTCCAAACATGATACTAGTTTCAGGGACCAGTTAGAACACTTTCCAAGCATGATACTAGTTTGAGGGACCAGTTAGAACACTTTTCAAGCATGATACTAGTTTGAGGGACCAGTTAGAACACTTTTCAAAACATGATACTAGTTTGAGGGACCAGGTTAGAACACTTTCCAAGCATGATACTAATTTGAGAGACCAGTTAGAACACTTTCCAAGCATGATACTAGTTTGAGAGACCAGTTAGAACACTTTCAAAACATGATACTAGTTTGAGGGACCAGTTAGAACATTTTCCAAGCATGATACTAGTTTGAGGGACCAGTTAGAACATGTTCCAAACATGATACTAGTTTGAGGGACCAGTTAGAACATGTTCCAAACATGATACTAGTTTGAGGGACCAGTTAGAACACTCGCTCACTGTGCTATGACAGGAGCCAGCCCTCCCTGTTGGCATCCGCCATGTTGATCGTCATAGCTGGAAAGCCTGCCGGTGCCCGTTTGCTGACAGTTACACGTGTTTTTATGGGCCTGCTGGCACATTTCTAATAAAACGCCCGTGACATGCCACCTTATGAACATTCTTTACATCCTGACTCGTACCCTGTGCTTGAAAACGTGTGTGTGTGTGTGTGTGTGTGTGTGTGTGTGTGTGAGGAACTTAAATTGCTCTGGATGGTTCTTTCAAAGAACATCAAAGATTGATGCAACTCATTGTCCATGTTGCTTTAGTCAATTCAGCCCTAGTTGCACTTTCCTATGCAAAGTAGCTGCCGTGCAATTTTATCCATGTCGGACAGGAAATAAAAGTTGACCAGAGCTGCTCTTTTGGACATTTACTGCACAGTTTAATTAAGAAGAAAAAAGTGGCATAGAATGAAAGGAGGCATACATGTTTGATGTTTGAGTTAATGAAATGTCCCAACTGACCTAAAAACTGAAGTCAGCGAGAAGAGATACATTTGACTTGACTTTATAACTCCTAACCTTTTAGCGTGTGTCTGACCTCAGATGAAAACTTGTTTACGAAAACTTGTTTCAGTTGAGGATTTTACAATGAATGCATTTTAGGATGCAATAATTAAACTCTTTTATGTTTTAATAAATTTGGAGTTGAATTTGGGAGCCCTGTTGGGTGTTTACTTTAAATTTTCCTTTACTTTTTTCTCAGTTGTGTGAAGTTTGCTGTTCATATTTTCGACTGCTTTTTTTTCCAGCAGAAAGAAGTGACCAGCTGTTTGCATTATATTTGTTGAAGGCATTGACCTATTCTTTGTGTTTTCAGCAGAAAGATGTGACTTAATGTTAGAATTAGAAATGATTAACCAATTGTAATTGTTACCAACATGTACAGAAAGAACTGACTCAGAATTGACTGACTGTTAGCATTATCAGCTTAGTGTTATCACTAGCAGGAAATAATGACCAAAGGGTTATGTTAATCAGGCAGAGAAATGACTAGAAGTTAATCAGTACTAGCAGGAAATAATGACCAAAGGGTTATGTTAATCAGCCAGAGGAATGACTAGAAGTTAATCAGTACTAGCAGGAAATAATGACCAATGGGTTATGTTAATCAGCCAGAGAAATGACCACAAGTTAATCAGTGAATGCTGTCAGCAGAGCAGAAGAAGATGACCAAGTGGTCATGCTAATAAATGAACAGTAAGAAGTGACTGAATGTTGGCATCCTCAGAAAGGAGTGACTGCTGTTACCAGTGCTAGTGTAACACTGTGGCGACTGTTCAACGCCCATCTTGCACTGAACAGAATGAAGATGAGTGATTGCTCATTCATTTTCATTGTCCTAATTATTTTCATATCTTGCCTGAAGAAAGAAGACCTAAGAGGTCGAAACGCGTCATGTTTTGCCTTGTGATTCGTTTGTCCATGATTTTTGTTTTTTTTTTTTTTTGCATTTTGCTAACATTTATCTAAAATTTGTTTAGATTTCTGCCTGCAGTTGTCTCACTTTGCAACTGACTATTAAAGTCGTCAGCAGAAAGTATTGACTGACTGTCCATATCATGCTGAAAAGAAGTGACTGACTGACTATTAGACAGCAGCAGAAGGTATTGACTGACTGTCCATATTATCTGCAGAAAGAAGTGACTGACTATATTAGACAGCAGCAGAAGTATTGACTGACTGTCCATATTATCTGCAGAAAGAAGTGACTGACTATTAGACAGCAGCAGAAAGTATTGACTGACTGTCCATATTATCTGCAGAAAGAGGACTGTTAGCATCATCAGCAGCAAAAGTAGTGATTGACTGCCAGTGATATTAGGGGAAGGAAGTAGATGAAAACAAGTATAAAACAATGCAGGTTTAATATACATGACTTGTGCTGCTGCTGCAGGGGAGAATTGTTTTTGTTTTTTTTAAATATGTTGTTTGTAACATACAAAGAAGACCAATTTTTTTGGTTTAAAAAATTCTCTAGCCCGTTTTGTATTGTACATTTAACCTGTGTTGCTGTAGACCTTGCTGTGTGTGTTCTTCGTTTGTGTTTCAATACTTTCACCATGTTTTCTGTAGCACTGCAGTCACTTATCATTTTTAACAGCTGTCTGAAAGGTATCATCAGAAAGAAGTGACGGACTAAACCTTTGCAGCAGTTAAGAAGTGACTGTGTTGTTAGCGGAGAGAAGTAGCTGGTTGGGTTTTACCAGCAGGAAGAAGGAGTGAGTGAAGGTTATCGCCAGAAGGAAATGGCTTCATGCTGTCAGGTGACTGGTGTGTTTCAGCATGTCTGATCAGAGCCGGGGGCTGTGGATTATCATCATCAGCACCTCGATCTTCGCTGTTATCATCACCATCGCCCTCATCCTCACTATCTACCTACTACCTAAACAGGTGTGTGTGTGTGGTGTGTGTTTGTGTTTGTGTGTCTGGGGGTGTTTTGTGTGTGTGTGTGTGTGTGTGTGTGTGTGTGTATGTGTTTGTGAGTGTGTGTGTGTGTGTGTGTGTGCGTGTGTGTGTGTGCGTGTGTGTGTGTGTGTGTGTGTGTGTGTGTGTGTGTGTGTGATTAGTACATTTCTGTGGTGTGTGTGTGTGTGTGTGTGTGTGTGTGTGTGTGTGTGTGTGTGTGTGTGTGAGAGAGAGAGAGAGAGAGAGAGAGAGAGAGGATAGGGGTAACATAAAATCCAACATAAATTTCACAAGTTTCATATAATCAGTACAGGTCAGAAGTACAGTCTGTCTGCTTTAAATCATTCCGTAATCCAGTGCTCTATCATAAGTGATTTATATTTTTCATTTTGAAAAAGAAAAAAAAAACAAAAAAAAAAAGATGTAAACTGTAAACTGTTCTCATTGATACTTCTGAGATACTGACTGCCTCCCTGCAGAGGGACACACTCACTCATGGTGGCTGAGCGACGATGCAGTCATTGTCATCAGCAGAGGGACACACTCACTCATGGTGGCTGAGCGACGATGCAGTCATTGTCATCAGCAGAGGGACACACTCACTCATGGTGGCTGAGCGAGGATGCAGTCATTGTCATCAGCAGAGGGACACACTCACTCATGGTGGCTGAGTGACGATGCAGTCATTGTCATCAGCAGAGGGACACACTCACTCATGGTGGCTGAGCGACGATGCAGGCATTGTCATCAGCAGAGGGACACACTCACTCATGGTGGCTGAGCGACAGTCATTGTCATCAGCAGAGGGACACACTCACTCATGGTGGCTGAGCGAGGATGCAGTCATTGTCGTCAGCAGAGGGACACACTCACTCATGGTGGCTGAGCGACGATGCAGTCATTGTCATCAGCAGAGGGCTTAGATGGTGATGTCCTGCAAATGCTGATTCAGAACAAGTAACACAACTGTCCATCACAGTGACCGGGCAGCAGTGCAGTGTCTCCTCTGGTGAGGGGTGTCTCATTACCACTGGGTATTGATCGTTTACTGTGGACCGCTGGGATTGTGATGACACAAACCTGAATGTGGTTTCACAAAAGGGGGGGGGGGGGTGCGGTGGAGTTCAGGGGATCTGAGCTGGGGACAGGAATGGGTAGCACTGAAGCGGTACCACTCAGGGGAATAGAGAATGAGGTGGAGGGAAAAAAAGAACAAGCAAAAACAAAAAAAATGTTTGCTACCCAACTATATAGACTGGTTCAGGTCAGACTGAATTAGAAAAAGAAAGAAAACAGATTTTTTAATGTGTACCCAAAGAGTTTGGAAGAACATGTTTAGTGATCCTTTTTTTTTCACCCTGAACCTTAGGGTTGGCGAGGTTTGTGAACCTCACCAATCTTGGATCGCAGTCCTAAAAAAATTTGACAGTTAAGATCAAAGACAAGATGGCGAAGATCACAAACTAGAGAAAGTAGGTTCGCAATCTAAAGGTTTTTCTCAATGAAGAATGGCTGTTATGGATCAGCAACAGCAGCACAGTCGTTACAGACTTGTAATACTAGTGTTGTACCTTTACAGATTGGTGAAATAATGCCCTTACAGATCAGTAACACAACCCTTTCAGATCATAAAGACCATTCTCTTCAAATTTGCTCTGACTGGTTACAGATCATCAGTACAGTTTAGTCCTCTTCTCCTGTTATAGGTCAGTGTAACGCGTTTACAGATCAGTGTGGATGATGTTACACATCAGTGTGGTCTGTGTTACAGATGAACATGAACCACATAAGAGATCAGTGAGGTACATGCTACAAATCAGGGGGGGGGGGGGGCGTGTTATAGATTCAGTGTTGTCTGTATTACACATTTACAGATCAGCGTGAAATCATGTTACAGATCATGATGGACCATGTTACACGTCAAAATTATCAACATTTAGGGAAAAAAACAGACAGTGTTACAGATCAACAAGCATTACATTACAGTTGCAGAGCAGTGTGGTTCATGTTTTACAGATCAGTGTTGTTCATGTTACAGATCAGTGTTGTTCATGTTACAGATCAGTGTTGTTCTTGTTACAGATCAGTGTGGTCCATGTTTTACAGATCAGTGTGGTCCATGTTTTACAGATCAGTGTGCATGTTTTACAGATAAGTGTGGTCCATGTTACACATTAGTGTGGTCCATGCTTTACAGATCAGTGTGGGTCCTTGTTACAGATCAGTGTGGTCCATTTTAAAGATCAGTGTGGTCCATGTTGTACAGATCAGTGTGGTCCATGTTACAGATCAGTGTGGTTCATGTTTTGCAGATCAGTGTGGTCCATGTTACAGATCAGTATGGTCCATGTTACAGATCAGTGAGGTCCATGTTACAGATCAGTGTGGTCCATGTCAGATCAATGTGTTCCATGTTACAGATCATTGTGATTCATGTTTTACAGATCAGTGTGGTTCATGATTTACAGATCAGTGTGGTCCATGTCACAGATCAGTGTGGTCCATGTTTTACAGATCAGTGTGGTCCATGTTTTACAGATCAGTGTGGTCCATGTCACAGATCAGTGTGGTCCATGTACAGATCAGTGTGGTCCATGTTTTACAGATCAGCGGCCATGCTGCAGTGGTGACGGAAGTGGGAGACTGCTCGGTGGTGGGTCTGGACATTCTGAAGCAGGGAGGTAGTAATGCTGTGGATGCTGCAGTGGCAGCTGCCTTCTGTCTGAGTGTCATCCACCCCCCCAGAGCTCCGGCATTGGAGGGTAATTGGCTCCTTCTCCCCTTTCCCACCTCTCCCACCTTCCCTGTTCATTTATGTTTGCCGCCCCCTTCCCTCCCCCATCTGCCCTTATGATTCTGTGTGTGGGAGAATTGAGTGTATGTGCATCTGTGTGTGTGTGACTGCTCTGTGTGTGTGACTGCTCTGTGTGTGTGTGTGTGTGTGTGTGTGTGTGTGTGTGTGTGTTCTTTTCTTAAAATGTATATCAAAACGAGCAACAGAGGCAGCTTTACAGCTTGCAGTCCCAGAAATATTCTAACCCCCAAAGAAGCATGAAAATACATCTGTTATGCAAATCAGGATTTGACAGCGTATTTTAGGCACTTTTTGGGCAGTGCATTAATGACTACGGTGCTCATGACATTGAGATCATCCACCTGTCCCTGTTCCTGCTCTTCAGGTGATGGTTTGAGTGAAACTGCAGTTTTCCTCAGTGCATAGTTTGACTTGGGAATGAGGAGAAATTGACACAAAGGCTGCAGGAAAAGATTGTTGGCAGGTTGAAGGCTGGTGATGATCCACAGAGTAATGCTGCTGCTGTATTACTATTAATAGAAGATCTGATTTTATCATAGCTTTTCAGGATTCTCAGATCAACCACCGCCATTCTGCAAAACAACCGAAAAACTGCAGGAGTTATCGTTTGTACCTTCCCGGACACTGTTCGCAATTAGCATGTATGCGCATGAATTGCATCCAGTTTTTGATATTGATGCATAGGATTATGAACATGCAAGACAATGTGACACGCAGATTTCATAGTGTGCAGCTCACGCTTCATGATGGTCGATGACTGCATGGAGCATCTCTCAATAAGGAAATACGGTCTGATTGAACAGATGATTGTTTTGTAGTAGCAGAGTGAGTTGTGCACAAGTGGTGACTCGAAGCAATGGTTTCAGATAGGTGTTGAGTTGTATGCCAGCGCTGGTGGTGATTTGAAGCGGTGTTTTCAGATATGTGGTGACTTGCATACTAGCCATGATGGTGGTTGTAAGCAGGTATATATTCAGTATGTGTGATTTGTAATGCAGTGGTGGTGGTTTCAAAGAGGTGTATCAGGCTTTTGTTGACTAGTATGCTAGAATTGATGCTGATTACACTCAAGTTTTCAGATACATTGACATGCATGACAACACTCATGGTAATTTAAAGCTGTGTTTTACAGATATTTGGCAACATTTGTGGCAACATTGATAGGGGTTTGAAACTGTGGTTTACAGATACTTGGTAACATTTGTGGCAACATTGATAGGGGTTTGAAGCTGTGGTTTACAGATATTTTTGGCAGCATTTGTGGCAACATTGATAGGGGTTTGAAGTTGTGGTTTACAGATATTTGGCAACATTTGTGGCAACATTGATAGGGGTTTGAAGTTGTGTTTCACAGATATTTTGGCAACATTTGTGGCAACATTGATAGGGGGTTTGAAGTTGTGGTTTACAGATATTTGGCAACATTTGTGGCAACATTGATAGGGGGTTGAAGTTGTGTTTTACAGATATTTGGCAACATTTGTGGCAACATTGATAGGGGGGTTGAAGTTGTGGTTTACAGATATTTGGCAACATTTGTGGCAACATTGATGGGGGGTTTGAAGTTGTGTTTTACAGATATTTGGCAACATTTGTGGCAACATTGATAGGGGTTTGAAGTTGTGTTTTACAGATATTTGGCGACATTTGTGGCAACATTGATAGGGGTTTGAAGTTGTGGTTTACAAATATTTGGCAAAATTTGTTGTGGCAACATTGATAGGGGTTTGAAGCTGTGGTTTAGAGATATTTGGCAACATTTGTGGCAACATTGAAAGATTTTGAAGCTGTGTTTTACAGATATTTGACAACATTTGTGGCAACATTGAAAAGGGTTTGGAGCTGTGTTTTACAGATATTTGGTGGTATTTGTGCCAGCATAGATAGGAGTTTAAAGCTGTGATTTCTGATGGCAGGGGAGGGTTTCTGCTGTTCCATGATCACAAGAACGACCGCTCAGCTGCCTACAACTTCAGGGAAAACTGCCCCAACCGCTGCCACACCCACCATGCTGGGACGGGGGTGAAGAACCAGGTGAGTCTGTGTGTAGGGGCTGCACCATAAGGTGATCCTGTAGGTCTGGGCTGCATAAGATGATAAGGTTTGGGACTGAGCAACAAGACGATCTTGTATGTGTCCGCTGCACAAAAAGTTGATCTGCTTGTGGGCTGCACCAGAAGGTGATGATGTCATTTAGGGGTTAGGCATGTTGGGGGTAGAGGGTATTTAAAAAAAGAAAATTTAGTGCCTTATTATTTACCACTGAGAAAATTATAGTGTTTGGAGGAGAAAAAAAAAGGATTGTTGGGGTTGCCATAGCCACAATTGTATTTTGCCTGATAATGATAGTTTCCCACAAAGAGATGTATCTGTAATCTTCGGCACAACATGGTGACAAAATATCTATGGGCTGCACAACAATGGGACGGTAGGTTTAGGGGCAGCACCACAAGGTGATCCTACCTCTGTGGATGGTGCAGGTGATATCTTGGCTGCATAACAAGGCGACGATAAGTACAGATGTGGAATGGTATGCTTTGATGCAGTGTCATATGTAGTATGACATGTATATGACACATAGAGCTGTTAGTGCTTATGTTTCACTTGACGTGATGTAACCTTTGCGGGACACATCGTGGTTATGGATGTGGCATGATATGTGATGTGGGCGGATGTGATCTTATGCGGCATGTGATGTGTGTAGAGTACCTCGGGGCTGTCAGTGGGTGTGCCAGGAGAGCTGAAGGGACTGGCCGATGTTCACAGCGAGCTGGGCAAGTGAGTGACAACCTGTCAGTCACACACAGTGTGCAGGTCACATGATAGGGCTACATCACACAGCAGGGTACCATGCACCAACATGTTATATCACAGCACAAGAAACCACACACCATGTTACATCACACCACAGGATATCACACACCAACATGTTATATCACACCACAGGATATCACACACCAACGCGTTACATCACACCACAGGATACACACACACCATGTTACATCACACCACAGGATACCACACACCAAGGTGTTACATCACACCACAGGATACCACACACCATGTTACATCACACCACAGGACACCACACACCATGTTACATTACACAACAGGATACCACACACACCAACATGTTACATCACACCCACAGGATACCGCACACCAACATGTTACATCACACCACAGGATACCACACACCATGTTACATCACACCACTGGATACCACACACAAACATGTTACATCACACCACAGGATACCACACACCATGTTACAACATACCACAGGATACCACACACCAAACATGTTACATCACACCACAGGATACCACACACCAACATGTTACATCACACCACAGGATACCACACACCAAGGTGTGACATTACACCACAGGATACCACACACTAACATGTTACAACACACCACAGGATATCACACCAACATGTTACATCACACCGCAGGATAGCACACACCAACATGTTACATCACGCCACAGGATATCACACCAACATGTTACATCACACGCAGGATAGCACACACCAACGTGTTACATCACACCACAGGATACCACACACCAACATGTTACATCACACCACAGGATACCACACACCATGTTACATCACACCACAGGATACCACACACCATGTTACATCACACCAAGGATACCACACACCAACATGTTACATCACACCACAGGATACCACACACCAACATGCTACATCACACCACAGGATACCACACACCAACATGTTACATCACACCACAGGATACCACACGCCAACATGTTACATCACACCACAGGATACCACACACCAACATGTACATCACACCACAGGATATCACACACCAACATGTTACATCACACCACAGGATATCACACCAACATGTTACATCACACCACAGGATACCACACACCATGTTACATCACACCACAGGATACCACACACTAAGGTGTTACATCACACCACAGGATACCACACACTAAGGTGTTACATCACCCCACAGGATACCATGCACCAACATGTTACATCACACCACAGGATACCACGCACCAACATGTTACATCACACCACAGGATACCACACACCAAAATGTTACATCACACCACAGGATACCACACACCATGTTACATCACACCACAGGATACCACACACCAACATGTTACATCACACCACAGGATACCACACACCAACATGTTACAACACACCACAGGATACCACACACCAACATGTTACATCACACCACAGGATACCACGCACCAGCATGTTACATCACACCACAGGATACCACACACCAAGGTGTGACATTACACCACAGGATACCATACACCAACATGTTCATCACACACCACAGGATACCACACACCAAGGTGTGACATCACACCACAGGATACCACACACCAAGGTGTGACATCACACCACAGGATACCACACACCAACATGTTACATCACACCACAGGATACCACACACCAAGGTGTGACATCACACCACAGGATACCACACACCAAGGTGTGACATCACACCACAGGATACCACACACCACCATGTTTCATCACACCACAGGATACCACACACCAAGGTGTGACATCACACCACAGGATACCACACACCAACATTTTTCACACCACAGGATACCACACACAAGGTGTGACATCACACCACAGGATACCACGCACCAACATGTTTCATCATGCCGCATCAAGCTGCCTTCCATCGTATTACAGTTCGCTAGATTGTAGTAAATCACACATCACACCAAGCTGCACAGTGCCACACTGCACCACAATACACTATACCAATCTACACCACACGGCACTATCCTGTACCACACCACATTACACCAAACCAAAACCATTCTACACCACACCACACCAACCAAACCACACCACACACACCACTCCATTGTACTCCACATTAAACCACACCGCACCTTAACAACACATTATCCCAGTGTATACCACGTCATACTACACCAAATTTCACCACAGTCCATCATACCACCACACCAGACTCGCCACACTGACAGCAGTATCATACTCTCCACATTGCATTACACCACATCACACTGCGGCTCATTACATCACATTGCATTGCACCACATTACATGACAATGTATCACAATATCACACACAGAATTGCACCACTTCACACTGCATCAGACTGCATCAGCCACATCACAACATACCACATCATACCACATCAAACATCACATTACACTGCATGAAATTACACCGTATCGCACAACTTCACATCACATTGTGTCGCATTATGCCATATGATGCCTATCACAACACATCGCACCACATCACATCGCACCACATAAAACATTGCATTACACTGCATCAAATTTCACTGTATCGCACAACTTCACATCACATTGTGTTGCATTATGCCATATGATGCCATATCACAACACATCGCACCATATCACAACACATCACACCATATCACAACACATCGCACCACATCACAACACATCGCACTGCATCCTACTGCACAATGCATCACACACTGTCATACCTCATTGGGCTGCATCATACTGCACTCCGGAGAACTCCACACCCTTCACATCTCATTGCATCTCACCACATCACAACACATCGCACCACATCATCACACTACACCACAACACAGAACACCGCATTATACTGCATCACACCACATCGCAGCATGCCGTGTCACTTGTTGCAACACTTTACATTACATTGTGTTCTGCCACATCATTCTGCACCACACCTCATCACGCCACATCGCACTGCATCACACCTCATACCACATCACACTGCATCACACCACATCGCAGCACACCACATCACATATTGCAACACACTACACTGTATCTGAGCACAACATTCTGTATCACACCGCATCACGCCACACGTTGGACTGCATCACACCACACATGTGTGTTAATGTTGTCATAATTATGAAATGGGTGTGGTGGTAGAGAATTTGTTTTTTTCTAATGCTGGGATGTCCAGAATTTAGTGATGTTCAAAGACAGTTCATTTCAAGGAAGTCTCTGATTTATGCAGCCTGTTCAAACAGAGGAAAGATGCAAGTTGCAAGTCAGGCAAATTCATAATGGTCAGAAAGGTGGTGTGATCATTGTTTGCTCTTTGTTAAGTCATCAAGTGTTTGTATTACATAATTACATTTCCTATTAATATGTATCATTTGTCAAACACTACTGAGGTTGATTGATTAAGTTTAATTCTTTTTGTGTGTGAAAGTTATTGCTGATCCGTTGTACCCCTCGAATGGATCAAGTATAATATTTTCTTTGTGTGTGTGTGCGCGCGTGCGTGCGTGTGTGTGTGTGTGTGTGTGTGTGTGTGTGTGTGTGTGTGTGTGTGTGTGTGTGTGAATCTTTGGGCAGTCTGGATTGGGCAACTTTGGTACAGCCAGCCATAGATTTGGCCCGCAATGGCTTCAACGTCACACAGAATTTAGGTATGGATATTTTCAGATTTTTTTTTTCTGGTTATATAACAAAGTTGTGGATGTTAGTATGTGTATGTCATATCTCACAATGTATATGCAGTGTGAAATTTAGGCACAGATGTTTTCAGTTGAAATAAAGTTGTGTACTGATGTTATCTTAATGGTAGGGCTGTTGTCCCTATGAATAAAGGTTGGAAGTATGATGAAAATTTAACAGATTTGGACAAAATGACTAAATTACGCCATCTATATACAGAGGTTCAGCTTGCTTAGTAAAGCTATAGGTGCTTGGTTCTGACTATAAAAAAAAACAACGGGTACCAATCATCTGGCAGCCGGTACCATCAGAACTCCCAGGAGCCAGAACTAAGATGCATGGTGTGCACATTATCTGTTCCAGCAGTGGACAGATGAGAGATGAGTGGAAAAAAAAAAAGAATGCTTTGCTGTGACTAGAACCAGCTTGGGTGGGAACGTTTCAGAGATAGAAGTCTGTGGAGATTTCCTATCAGTCAAAGGGCGCTGCTATTTTTGGTGAATGGGAATAAAACTATTGACTGAATACAGGCGGAAAAGATTTCCTTATTGACCTCCCCTGTAAGACAGCATTTATCTAACATATATTGAAGATGAAGTGAATTTTGAATGGAAAGGTGAATTAGAGATTAGATTTTTAAGAGTGTTTTGAGTCGGTAATGACAGGAGATATATGAATAAATAAGAACCATAATTTTTGCCCTGTGTTAACGAGTAATTGAATCAAACAAAGGAAAAAAAAAAAAAAAAAAGAAAGGAAATATTGATCTACCGGCCTTTGGTTTGGAGATATTGCTATTAGAAGATAGTAGTTTCTGCTACACTGTTAAAATTGAGCTGGGAGGCACTTTTTCAGCACTGATTTCAACGAATAAGAAAGTCAGAAACTCGAACATTCTGAGATGTTTCTCTGTAGTATCAAAATCGTGCACAAGAAATTTGATTCGTTAGAAGAAAAAAAAAAAGAACAGGTGCTCAAAAGTACGCAAATGGCAGTTTCCAGTATTGCAAATTAGCTTCATGATCCATATTTGAGTATTCAGATTTCAGATTTTTTCTCATAGGACTGCAGTATAAATATACATGATGGTAACATGTTCATAGAGATTGATTTTTTGTGTGTGTTTTCTGCAATGAATCATAATGAAATAGTTCCTGGCCAATACAGGGTTCTAAAGTTGGCACAAAAGCCAAAATAGTCCATGATGGATCAACTGAATGAATCTTTCAGTATAAATTGTAATGCCTGTAACTTTCGAAAGGAATGGGTGGATTACATTCAATATGCCAAACGCTGTCTTTTCACATCTGTATTATCGGTTACAAGCTGAGGTTTGTGATTTTAACTCATCTTCACTGGAGAGTCTGTGAACCAACATAAAAACCCTGAAGCATTCTTGACACAAACTGAAGGATGATTTTTTTTAATCTGTTAAAATCAAAGTACTTTGTAGAATGGCAGCCATGTCTGCAACATTTGGTATCCTCTCAAATGGTGCATCTTAATGCTCAAAACCATCGCAAATAACCCAAAATGGAACAAAGCAGAGGGCACCCTCGACAAGCTGTAGAGGGCGGGAAAGTAGATAGCGAGTTCAAACAGAGAGGAGCATGTATTGACGATTCAAGGGAAAAGCCAGACTGGCCATAGCTGTATTCCTTTTGTATGGAAAGGAGGACAGCTGTGCTTGACATACAGTGTGGATATCCTTTGTCTAGACACAGGACATGAACATAACACTGTTGACATGCTCCGTGTAGGACAATGGACAGTAGATATAGAGTGTTGACATGCTCTGTCTAGGACAGTGGACAGTAGACATAGAGTGTTGACATGCTCTGTCTAGGACAATGGACAGTAGACATAGAGTGTTGACATGCTCCGTCTAGGACAATGGACAGTAGACATAGAGTGTTGACATGCTCTGTCTAGGACAGTGGACAGTAGACATACAGTGTTGACATGTTCTGTGTTGACAGCAGACATACGGTGTTGACATGGTCTGTGTGGACAGCAGACATACAGTGTTGACATGGTCTGTCTAGGACAGTGGACAGTAGACATAGAGTGTTGACATGCTCTATCTGGGACAGTAGACGTACAGTGTTGACATGCTCTGTCTAGACAGTGGACAGTAGACATACAGTGTTGACATGCTCTGTCTAGGACAGTGGACAGACAGTAGGCATACAATGTTGACAGTGGACAGTGCTCAATGTGTGGACAGTGGACAGTAGACATACAGAGTTGACATGCTCTGTCTAGACAGTGGACAGTAGACATACAGTGTTGACATGCTCTGTCTAGACAGTGGACAGTAGACATACAGTGTTGACATGCTCAATGTGGACAGTAGACATACAGTGTTGTCAAGCTTTGTCTAGGACAGTGGGCAGTAGACATAGAGTGTTGACATGCTCTGTGTGGACAATAGACATACAGTGTTGACACGCTTTGTATAGGACAGTGGACAATAGACATAGAGTGTTGACATGCTCTGTCTAGGACAGTGGACAATAGGCATAAATGTTGACATACTCTGTGTGGACAGTAGACATACAGTGTTGACATGCTCTGTCTAGACAGTGGATAGTAGACATACAGTGTTGTCATGCTTGTCTAGGACAGTGGACAGTAGACATAGAGTGTTGACATGCTCTGTCTAGACAGTGGACAGTAGACATAGAATGCTGACATGCTCTGTCTAGAGACAGTGACTAGTAGACATACAGTGATGACATGCTCTGTCTAGACAGTGGACAGTAGACATAGAGTGTTGACATGTTCTGTCTAGACAGTGGACAGTAGACATAGAGTGTTGACATGCTCTGTTTAGACATTGGACAGTAGACAGAGTGTTGACATGCTCTGTCTAGACGGTGGCCAGTAGACATACAGTATTGTCATGCTCTGTCTAGACAGTGGACAGTAGACATAGAGTGTTGACATGCTCTGTCTAGACAGTAGACATAGAGTGTTGATATTGACTGTCTAGACAGTGGACAGAGACATAGAGTATTGACATGCTCTGTCTAGACAGTGGACAGTAGACATAGAGTGTTAACATGCTCTGTCTAGACAATGGACAGTAGACATAGAGTGTTGACATGCTCTGTCTAGACAGTGGACACTAGTCATACAGCGTTGATGGACAGTAGACATAGAGTGTTGACATGCTCTGTCTAGACAGTGGACAGTAGACGTACAGTGTTGACATGCTTTGTCTAGACAGTGGCCAGTAGACATAGAGTGTTGTCATGCTCTGTCTAGACAGTGGACAGTAGACATACAGTGTTCACATGTTCTGTCTAGACAGTGGACAGTAGACATAGAGTGTTGACATGCTCTGTCTAGACAGTGGACAGTAGACATAGAGTGTTGACATGCTCTGTCTAGACAGCAGACAGTAGACATAGAGTGTTGACATGCTTCGTTTAGACAGTGGACAGTAGACATAGAGTGTAGACATGCTCTGTCTAGACAGTGGACAGTAGACATAGAGTGTTGACATGCTCTGTCCAGACAGTGGACAGTAAACATACAGTGTGGACATGCTCTGTCTAAACAGTGGACAGTAGACATAGAGTGTTGACATGCTCTGTGTGGACACAGCAGACATACAGTGTTGACATGCTCTGTCTAGACAGTGGACAGTAGACATAGAGTGTTGACCTGCTCTGTCTGGACAGCAGACTGTGTAGACATAGAGTGTTGACCTGCTCTGTCTGGGAGCGGACTGTAGACATAGAGTGTTAACATGCTCTGTCTAGACAGCGGACTGTAGACATAGAGTGTTGACATGCTCTGTCTGGACAGCGGACACGCTGCGGCTCCACTTGGACGTAACCAAAGTACCAGGGGGCATGCAGAACAGCCTGGTCCAGAGGTACTGGCGGAACGGACATTTTGTCAAGGAGGGTGACTTCATGGTTCTGCCTGACCTGGCTGGCACTCTGGAGCTGATCCGTGACCAGGGAGCCCAGGCCTTCTACCAGGGAGCTCTGGGGGAACACTTTGTTGCTACGGTGAGTATGCCTGGAAGGGCTGCCTTGAGGGTTCCTTCTATGCTTTTGTGAGGAGTGTATCATGGGTTAGTGTGGTTAGCACATGGGTGACTGTGTTGGACGCCTCATGCTTCAGCAGACAGCGAGTCAGAATGGGGCCCCCAGGGAACAGGCCAATGCACTGAATGTATCCACTTCATGATACATACGCGTATGTTTGATGGGTTCTGGAGATGGAAGGTAACAGAGTAGAGTGACACTGTGAGCAGTGTAGGAGACAGCAAACAAGGAAGTACGCCAACACATGTGAGAGGTCAGAGCTTCTAACGACACATGAGTGTGGGTCTGTGTTGTATCAACAATGAAAAACATACACTGAAGGTTAGTGTAGTGTGTAGGATGTTTTGCAATGTTGAAGCCAGACATTAGTCAGAACTGCATCAACTGATAGAAACGTGAATGTCTGGTATGAAGAATGTGTGGTGCAGCTCCACCAAACTGTCACGTTTTAAGAGTAGCGTGTTTTGCTGTTCATCAGCAAAACTAAGCTTCTGTGTTCACTGTTGAATAGCTGCTGAAAATGCTGCATATTATTGAGCGTAACATGGGGTTAGTAGGGTAGAGATGCGAATGTGGAGTAGGATGGATGTAGAGAGCGATTCAGATGTGGTGTGTGAATGATGTGGACATTGATGCGGACGTGATGTGTTCAGGTGAACGATGCGGGCGGTAAGATGACAGTGGAGGACCTGAAGGCCTTCACCGTGCTCAAGACCGAGCCCATCAGGTCCACTTTCAAAGGTAAAGTCACTCCTGATGCCTCACCTGCCTGTCATTACACACACACACACCTGTACTCACACGGTTGAAACAAATCTCCAAGAATTCAACGCCACTCATGATTACAGAATGTAAAACACGGACAACAGAGCAGCAACAAGCTGTTTGTTTATAGATTGCGTGCACATTGCAGTGTAATTTCTATGAGGTGGCCAGTGAAACGTGCTGCTGTGCTATCACGAATTCATAAATGTCAACAAATGAATTCATGAGTAGATAGGTGAGCAAAATAAGGTGACATTAATTAAGCAGTCACAACACAAGGTTTATTAAAACTGTTAATCGCTGGTGTCACCTGATACAGAAGAAGAATAAAAAGCAAGAATCAGTTCAGAAAGCGAAAAAAAAGAAAACAGAATGAACATGGTGTGAAAGGAGAAAGCTGAGGACTGGGGATCAGGAGGGAGGTGTGCCGGGAGATTAAGACGGGAGGATACTTGGTAATCAGAAATTAACTAATTAGACAAAACATCCATCAGCAGACCAACTGGACATCGGACAGGCATCAGATGTGTTACACATGATTTGAGCATTTCAAGAGACGATACCAGTAACAACCTTGTCGTGCCTCATCTTCACAAGCAAATTTTAATTTAAAATCTATTTGAGATAGAAATGAAGTGAGGCATTGTCTTAATACGAAAACATTCATCTCATTTTGGAGGTCAGAACTTCATTCAACAGAATTTATAACTGGATGTGGTTTCAAGGTAATGTTGAAACTCTGTTTGCATGAGCAGAATTACAGAGTTGACAACATAATACATAATGTTCAGGGGGATTTCATGCATGATTGCAGGCACACAGTGGGTTGTTAATGAACTCTAAATGTATTATTGCTCAGATTGCTTGTCCCGAGACAAAGTGTGCAGTTAATTTACACATACATATCCCTCATTCACTAGTCTCAAATCCAACAGAGCTAAGGCAGCAATGTTAAACGCTGCACTGAGTATCTCAGAGTGCCTGGGTTTCAGCAAAGCCCACCCCGTCCACTCAGCAATGTTTGTCTGTCCACCTTTTTCCCCGTCTGCCCTGTGTCCTCTTCCCCAGCACGATTCCCTTTGTGCGTAGTATATCAGGTGTGTTTTTTTTTTTTTTTTTTTACTTTTATTGTGGTCATGAAGTTTTCATGTTTTCATAGCGACATATCATCATCGTATCACGCTATGCACACACAAACACACACACACACACACACACACACAAGGCTTCAGACATGACTGGAAAGAATGCCAAGAAGGCATCCAACACTTTGTTTACGGACCTATATCGGTGAAATGTTACATGTTTGCATGCAGATGGTCACAGTGATACCAGATTACTCTGCCTTGTTGGCGGATCACACAGTGTTACATCTTGACAGAGAACAGCATTACTATGTTGACAGATCCCTCGGCATTTTTATGTTGACAGCTAAAAGTGTACACGCTGTGTTAGAATCTTGATAGATCTGTGTTACAATACTGACTGATCACACGATTTAAACATGTTGACGGATCAGAAAGTGTCACAGGGCTTACAGAAAGCATTTGAAAATTTGGATTCAGTTTTACAGTGCTGGCAGATCACGCAGGGTTACAGTTTAGACAAATTGCTATGTTTGAATGTGAACAGGTTACGCAGGGTTACAATTTAGACAAATTACCATGTTGGAATGTGAACAGATTACGCAGGGTTACAATTTAGACAAATTACCATGTTAGAATGTGAACAGGTTACGCAGGGTTACAATTTAGACAGATTACCATGTTGGAATGTAAACAGATCATGCAGAGTTACGATTTTGACAGGTTACAGCACTGCAATGTTGACAGATCTTAATGTTGCAGTGCTGACAGATCTCGCAGTGTTACAATCTTGACATACTGAAGAGTTTGAATGTGGACAGATCACAAAGCATGATATTATTGACAGATCACACAATATTACAGTGCTGACAAGAGAGTGCACTGTGTAGCAGCGTTGACCAATAGGAGTGTTCTAATGTTGACAGGTCACACAGAATAACGATGTTGACAGATCACACAATAACAGGAGTGTTCTAATGTTGACAGGTCACACAGAATAACGATGTTGACAGATCACACAATATTACAGTGCTGACAAGAGTGCACTGTGTCGCAACGTTGACCAGTAGGAGCGTTATAATGTTGACAGGTCACACAGAATAACGACGAAGATCACACAATGTTACAAATCTTGACAGATCACACAATGGTATCGTGTTTAGAGACTACACAGTATTACAATGTTGACAGATCAAATGATGTTACATCTGTTGCCAGATCACACATTGGCATAGTGTTTAGGGACCACACAGTATTGCAGTGTTCACAGATCACACAATGTTAACAAAGGTTGACAGATCACATAATATTACAATGTTGACAGATCACACAATATTACAATGTTGACAGATCACACAGTGTTACACCAGTTGACAGATCACACAGGATTACATCTGTTGACAGATCACACAAGGTTACATCTGTTGACAGATCACACAGTGTTACATCTGTTGACAGATCACACAAGGTTACATCTGTTGACAGATCGCACAATGTTACAATGTTGACATATCACACATTACAGTGTTGACAGATCACACAATGTTCCAATGTTGACAGATCACACAATGTTACAATGTTGACAGATCACACCATGTTACACCTGTTGACAGATCACACAGTGCTTGGAATGCGGCGCCGTCCTCAGGCCCTGTGGTAGCCATGATGCTGAACATGATGGAGGGGTTCAACTGGACATCCAACAGTTCCTCTGTGCCCCTCACCTACCAACAGATGATTGAGGTCTTTCTGCTTTGCGTCTCTCTCATAGGCCAGACACACAGAAACAAAAACAAAATGAAGGGGAGAGAGAATGAGAGAAGAAAGGGAAAGAAAGGAAGAGTCAGGAGGAGAGAGAAAATAGTAAGAGTGAGAGAGAGAGAGAGAGAGAGATACAATGTTTCATTCATAAGTAGGCCATTACCCCTCATGAAGGGGTGCATCTGGAAATCATTCAGATATTTTAAACAGTCAAAATTGATTCAATACCGTACATTAAGAAACAAGAACAGATGTTAACTTAAATGCTTTACAGATCTTAACTGATATGCTTCATGTAGGTAAATGGACAGGTTTCTATTTGTTCAGAGAGAGAGAGAGAATGCAAACTTACTCGTGCTTGTTTCAAAACGGAATGACTGAGAGGGCGGAAATGAAGCAGAATTTAGAAAGAGAGGGGCTTAGTTACCGCCAAGGACATAGCATTTGGTCATGCTGCAAACATGAGAAGATAAGTGGTTTCTCATTCTTTGTTTTCAGTGTCTTAAATGTTATTTGTTTTCGCCTGAAGAAGACCAAGAGGTCAAAATGCATTGTGTCTTGTCCTGTACTTTGTCTATGCCCTTGGCAGTACATTACTTGTGCCTGTTACACCATCTGAGGCACAGATGGCTGACCAGAGTTCTCCAGTTCTAATGAGACTATAAACCGAGGTTCCGTGTGTGAATGCACGCATAACATCTTGCACACACGTAAAATCCCAACACCAACATTCAGAAGAGTAGGCCAGTTTGGCCGTTGGTATGGATGACACGTTACACATAGTATGCACCCTGAGTGAGAAATGGAAAATGAAGGAAGTAAGGAAAATGAGTGATCGATATTGAACGATACTGACTGGATGACACGGGAAACGACTGAATGAAGCGCCAGGCAGCTCTTCAGTCGGCACTACTACCCAGGTAGGCAGCCCGTTGTGTAAACGAGTGTTGATTGTAAAGCGCTTAGAGCTTGGCGTCTAGCCGAGAATAGGCGCGTGTTGCCATTTCTGGCTCTATTATTGATATCCAGAGTACCTTGCTTGTTGACGACGTTGTCCAGAATTCTGTCTCTTCTTACTGTTTGCCTCTTTTGTCAAAGAAGGAAGACCTTAAGACAGTGAGTGGTTGTGATGGTCTTAAGGTCTTCCTTCTTTCTCTTGTTCATATTGAGGCCAATTTGAGTTGTGTTGACTGTCACTTTTGTTAGTCTTTTTCTGTATCTACTGATGCATATTGAACAGAAGTGTCCAGACATGTTTACCCATATGGTTTTGCAGCATTTTGTACTCATGTTGGTGAAAATGCATTGGATACAACAAACTTAACCAAAAATATTCCTAGAAAAGAACAGAGATTCAGAGAGAAAGTTCAGGAGAAGTAACCATTGTTTTGATTTGGTGTTTCTTGACCAAAGAGAGACAACACTTGCTAGCTTCTGCATGACAGTTCATGTTTGGTTATGTCCGAGCCGTTGACAGCATGCGAATAATATCATGTTGGAACAGTAGCAGGGACTAAAGGCCATGATGACTGGTAAGAGCTTATCTGCTGAACTCTGAATGTCTGAAGAGCCAGTGCAGGATCCACTGGCACCTCTGTCTGATCCTGTGCTTTCCCATTCCCCGGGCTGTCTGATGGCTTCCTTGATTCCTTCAGTGGTTGAAACTTTATGTGTCTTCAGCTTTTGCTGCTGGCTGGATGTCTTGTGGGTTTGGTGGCACAGATCTGTTTAACATTTCCTCAAAATGCTCTGACTCACTCAGTTCCTTTGCTGTTCTCTCCCGAGACTAGTCTTCTGTTTCTGTCCTTCGCTGGTGTTTCTGCCTTGCTGTATTTCCCTGACAGTTTGGGTGTAGAACTAAAGAATACTTCAAGTTTTTCATCTTCTTGTTTTTGCTTTTACCTGTGCAGCTAGTCCATCTGTGCGGCGTTTCCTGTAATGCTTTTCTCTGCTTGATCGAATTGTCGCGGTAAAAAGTGGTCATTGTGATGTTTGTGTGCAGACATTCAAGTTTGGATTTGGACACAGGAGTTTGCTAGGGGACCCGGCCAATCCACATATAAAGATGACATCGAAAATGCCACTTCACTTTTATTAAGGTAGGTGTTGGCAGAAGGACATCGTTGGAGCTAACAGACTCCCTGCTGAACTCCTACGGTGGGTGTAGATAATGATTCGTGAGTGCTGAGTCAATTCAGCAAGCTAAACACCCTCAAAAACATCCATTCCATTGTCACATTTTGAAACTAAAATCCAATCGTATGTCTTAGATCACTGGCATGATGAATGGCACATGCAAACTGACAGTGAATGCTTTCAGATCTGTGCAGATTTAAAAGCAGTTTCCTTCTGTCAAAAGCAGGTCCTTCCATCCCTCACCTCAGATAATAAAATGAAAGCGGTCATGTGCAAAATACATAGTGATCCAGTGATAATTCTTACACACAAATGTGCGTCTCTGATGCATAAACTGCCCATCTGACGCACTCCAGCTCCGAGCAGAGCATCACACAAAAGGGCTTTCGTCCTGTCCGCCATGATTGAAGTTAAAGACTTAATTTCCTCGACAATTTAGAACATTCTGAATTGCTGAACAACTTGCGCTTGAGAACTCTTCTCTGCTGAAAACCAACAAGAGTCATCAAAATACACTAAGCCTATCCAGTCTAAGATTGGACCACAAGATCATGTGATTCAGCTAAGTGGGAAAAGCATGGAAAATCACTGGAATTTCGGCTTTTCAGAATCAAAATCCAACAGTTCAGCTGTGGCTCGCGGGTGGTAATCCAGCGAATGGAATGAAAATCGAACGATCTATGCAACATGAGCAGTTCAGATAATTAAAATGGCGCCATTCTGGACGTACGAATGTGTTGCTCACAGAGCACGAGTGGCCTGCAGTTCCTTTGTAGGTTCCACCGGGCTTCTGATGATCATTGCATGGTGATTGGAATTTGCTCATACAATAGAATATTTCAACATTGAAGGAAATGGCTTGCAAAGTGGAAATTCTGTGATGATAATCGAAGAGGACATCTACAACAAGTCAAGTGTCACTGTTAAAATCCTGATAGTGTAGGTGCTAACACTTACTCATGTTAGTTGATAACACTTCAAAAACATAGGAAAAACGAATATGAATGAATAACATTTAGCACAGACTGGAATGTTTTATTAACTTTATTATAAGCACCTCTTTTCTGATGTATTTCTCTCTCTTTCTCTAGGCATTTATATGTGTGAGCCAGTGAGAGCACGTTTGTGTGTGTGTGTGTGTGTGTGTGTGTGTGTGTGTGTGTGTGTGTGTGTGTGTTTCACTGTATTTTTTTAGCAGTTGTTAATGGTGACCCCCTAAATATTTGTGTGACCCCCTGAAAATTTAGAAGCAAGTTTTTTGTGCCAGGTCTGACCCCCTGATTTTTAGGAAATAATTATCACTGTGATCTAACCTATTTTATTCTTTTTGTGTGTGTGTGTGTGCGTGGTTTAAAGGTAATGAAACTCACAGGAACATACTGTGTGAAAAAACACTTTGCATTTAACATCTTTCTGTTGAGTGTTGGGATGTGTGTACGGCAGCATGCATGTATATGTTACTGTGGATTCTGTGAAGACTGTTTTCTGATGTTTTTTATGTGATGAGATTCCTCTTTTTTTTTTTATTTGGTTTTGTTTTGTGTCTTTTTTGCTTTTTTTTTTTTGGTTTTAACCATTTTTCATCTGAGCTGATGTAAGCATTGTTTTTGTGAAAAGAGTGCGAAAGAAGCTTCCAAATGAGCTGTGAAAAACACAAAATTGTTTTGATTTTTGCAGTCTTTTATTTGATGACATGCTTTTGTTTTAGTGTCTTGGTATTTTCATTTGTGTACAGGTCTGCTGGCTTGATTTTGATTCAAAGTTTTAGCCTTGGCATATTCATTTGAACGTTTTTCTTGTTTTATTTTAATTGCTGGTAGCCCCACCCCCCCCCCCCCCCACCCCCTGCCCTAAATACAGCGTAAGTCGACATGAAGACAGAATGCATGTTGCCTGTGTGTGTGCAGTGATTCGTTTGCCACGTCGCTGAGAAAGAAAGTGGACAGCAGCTCCCATGAGCCAGTTACTACGGCCCCTCCATTGCCCCCTCCCCCAACATGGGCACCACCCACATCTCCCATCATGGACTCAAGTGAACTTATGGTCTCCCTCACACTGTAAGTCTTCGCTGTAGACATGCCAGTCGTCATTATAAATATGCTAGTTATTGGGTTGCTTTAACTTTGCCAGCTTCAAGCAGGTGTCTTGTAGGGATACAGGTAAAACATCTGTCAGAAAAAGCAAAATCTTGAGACGCCCAGCCGTCTGGAAGATGCTGGTTCAAATCCAAGCACCACCAGACAAAAAAAAAAAAAAAAAAAAAAAAAATCGTCACCAGGAGGGTATTTAGGATGCGGCCTGACCCATGTAGAGTATGAGGAGTTCAGGCCTGGATTACTTGTCTGGGGGGGGGGGGGGGTTTTTCAGCACCCTCTGTTGTCAAGCTCTCTCACGGGTTTGTAAACATTTGGTTATCAGTGCAAACTTGGCGATCATTGTTGTGAACATTTAAGTCATCTTTGTTGATATATCAGTTATTGGTGTAAGCTTGCCATTCATTGCTATAAAATGTCAGTTATGACGGCAAACATGCTGGTTTCATTGTGAACAGGTCATTATTGTAAACATGGCGGTCATGGCTGTAAATAGGTCCTTCATTGTTGTGGTTGTGCGGGTGATCTTTGTAGTTATTGCTGTTTTACATGTGGGTATCATTTTTGTAAACATGCCACTTATCACTGTCAACATGTGAGTTCTCACTGTAACCCTGTAAATGTGCTTGTTATTGCTGAAAGCATGTGTACAGTCTTGCTTCTGTGACCTTTTAGTCATCGCTGTAAAGTGTCAGTTATTAGTGTGAATGTGTCAGTTACTGCTGTAAAGTGCTAGTCACCACTGTAAACATGTCAAATTTTCTGTAAATATTCTCAGTTGTCAGTGAGAGTATTCACTCACCACTTTAAGCATGCCAGTTACTGGTTTAAACGTGTGTGTATTCTCTGTTTCCTGGATTCTGGGGTAAAAAAAAAAAAAAAAAAAAAAAAAACCCAAAACACAGCGTGTCAGTCATTGCTTCAAACATGTTGGTTATGACTGTAAACATGTGTTCAGTCCTTCCGTCTCCCCCATACTGTGTTATCACTGTGAACATGTGTTCAATCCTTCTGTCTTCCTCATACTGTGTTACCACTGTGAACATGTGTTCAATCCTTCTGTCTTCCTCATACTGTGTTACCACTGTGAACATGTGTTCAGTCCTTCTGTCTTCCTCATACTGTGTTACCACTGTGAACATGTGTTCAGTCCTTCCGTCTCCCCATACTGTGTTACCACTGTGAACATGTGTTCAGTCCTTCTGTCTTCCTCATACTGTGTTATCACTGTGAACATGTGTTCAGTCCTTCCGTCTTCCTCATACTGTGTTACCACTGTGAACATGTGTTCAATCCTTCCGTCTCCCCCATACTGTGTTACCACTGTGAACATGTGTCAATCCTTCCGTCTTCCCCATACTGTGTTACCACTGTGAACATGTGTTCAATCCTTCTGTCTTCCTCATACTGTGTTACCACTGTGAACATGTGTTCAATCCTTCTGTCTTCCTCATACTGTGTTATCACTGTGAACATGTGTTCATCCTTCTGTCTTCCTCATACTGTGTTATCACTGTGAACATGTGTTCAATCCTTCTGTCTTCCTCATACTGTGTTATCACTGTGAACATGTGTTCAATCCTTACGTCTTTCTCATACTGTGTTATCACTGTGAACATGTGTTCAATCCTTCTGTCTTCCTCATACTGTGTTACCACTGTGAACATGTGTTCAGTCCTTCTGTCTTCCTCATACAGTAAATCGTCACTGATAACATCCCAGTCAGCATTGTAAACATGTCGGTTATCACTGTAAATGTGTCAGCCTGATATCTCCCTCTTTCTGTACATTATTGTGGTAATATTTTCGGATGCCTGTTAGCGATCATTCTGAACATGGTGGTCATTGTTGTTAATGTTTCTAGTATAGCTGTAAACATAGACATTGTCACCATAAGTGTTTGTTTTCTGAGTTAAATCATTTTTATGCGAGCATTTCAGTCCAAGTGAATGACCAATCAAATGATGATCATGTAAAGAGAAATTATCAAGCCATGTGTGTATATGTATATGTATATCTGTGTGTGTATGTGTGTGTGTGTGTGTGTGTGTGTGTGTGTGTGAACAGAAGCCTGAACTACTGGTTTGGTGCCAAACTGATGACAGTTGATGGCATCCTGGCCACGATGAAATGCTGGACTTCTCCTACAAGGACAATGCCGACTCCTTGCCTGTCAATGAGGTCAGTGACTTACCTGTCAGAGAGGTCAATGACTTACCTATCAATGAGGTCAGTGACTTACCTGTCAATGCTGTCAGTGACTTACCTGTCAATGAGGTCAATGACTTACCTGTCAGTGACTTACCTGTCAGTGAGGTCAATGACTTACCTGTCAGGAGGTCAGTCAGTGACTTACCTGTCAGTGCTGTCAGTGACTTACCTGTCAGTGCTGTCAGTGACTTACCTGTCAATGAGGTCAATGACTTACCTGTCAGTGAGGTCAGTGACTTACCTGTCAGTGAGGTCAATGACTTACCTGTCAAAGCTGTCAGTGACTTACCTGTCAATGCAGTCAGTGACTTACCTGTCAATGCAGTCAGTGACTTACCAGTCAATGAGGTCAATAACTTGCCTGTCAGTGAGGTCAGTGACTTACCTGTCAATGCAGTCAGTGACTTACCTGTCAATGAGGTCAATAACTTGCCTGTCAGTGAGGTCAGTGACTTACCTGTCAATGCAGTCAGTGACTTACCTGTCAATGAGGTCAATAACTTGCCTGTCAGTGAGGTCAATGACTTACCTGTCAGTGTGGTCAGTGACTTACCTGTCAATGCGGTCAGTGACTTACCTGTCAATGAGGTCAGTGTCTTCTCTGACATTGAGGTCAGCATCTTCTCTGTCAATGTCAGTGTCTTCTCTGTGATTGAGGCTAGAGTTCTTGCCCTTCAATGAGATCAGTGTCTTGCCTGTCATCTAGTCCAATGTCTTCCCTGACAAAAAGGTCAGAAACATCCCTGTCAGTGTCAGTGTCTTCTCTGCCAATAGGTCAGTGCCTTGTTTCTCAAAGAAGTCAGTGCCTTCTCTATCGATGAGGTCCATGTCTTGTTCCAAAACGGAGTGACTGAGGGCGGAAAATGAAGCAAAATTTTGAAAGAGAGGGGGTTGGTTACGGCCAAGGACAGACAAACAAAGCACAGGACAAGACACAATGCATTTCGACCTCTTGGGTCTTCTTCAGGCAAAAACAAAAAACATTCAGGACAGTGAAAATGAAGAACAAGAAACCAGTTATCTTCTCAAATTCGGTACACAAACAAAATGGTCGCCGGACAGAAACGAGGCCACCCATGTCTTGTCTGTCAGTAGGTCAGTGCCTTGCTTTTCAAAGAAGTCGGTGTCTTCTCTATCGATGAGGTCCGTGCCTAACATGTCAGTGAGGTCATTTTCTTACCTGTCAAAGAGGTCAGTTTCTTACCTGTCAGTGAGGTCAGTATCTTCTCTGTCAATGAGGTTAGCATCCTGCCTGTCATTGAGGTCAATAACGTGTCTATCAATGATGTCAGTGACTGCCTGTCAGTGAGGTCAACATCTTCTCTGTCAATGAGGTCAAGTGTCTTCAAGTGTCTTCTCTGTCAATGAGGTCAAGTATCCTCTCTGTCAAAGAGGTCAGTCAGTGACAGAGGAATCAGGTAGTGGCAGGGATAAATGTGTTGTGTCAGAGAAACCTGATGGCGACAGGTGTGCAAGGCAGGGGTGTATGCATGGGCGTGGACGTGTGCATGTGTTTGTGACGGAGAAATCAGACAAAGGCAAGGATGTGTGTGTGTGTGTTTTGACCGGCGAATCAGACAGTCACGGGGATGTGGGGTGTGTATGTCTGTCTGTGTCTCTGTGTGTGTGTGTGTGTGTGTGTGTGTGTGATGTTACAGACAAACCAAGCAGTGGCAGAGAGGTGTGTTTTTGTGACAAGAGGAACAGATTGTGGCAGGGATGTGTTTGCGACAGAGATGTGTGTTGTGACAGAGATGTGTGTGTTGACAGAGATGTGTGTTGTGACAGAGATGTGTGTGTGTTGTGACAGAGGAACCAGATAGTGACAGGAATGTGTGTGTTGTGACTGAAGACCAGATAGTGGCAGGAATGTGTGTGTTGTGACTGAGGTGTGTGCGCTGTGACAGAGAGGTTAGTGTTGTGACAAAGATGTGTGTGTGTGACAGAGGTGTGTGTGTTGTGACAGAGGTGTGTGTGTGTTGTGACAGAGGTGTGTGTGCTGTGACAGAGGTGTGTGTGTTGTGACAAAGGTGTGTGAGTTGTGACAAAGGTGTGTGTGTTGTGACAGAGGTGTGTGTGTGTTGTGACAGAGGTGTGTGTGCTGTGACAGAGGTGTGTGTGTTGTGACAGAGGTGTGTGTGTTGTGACAAAGGTGTGTGTGTGTGCTGTGACAGAGGTGTGTGTGCTGTGACAGAGGTGTGTGTGCTGTGACAAAGGTGTGTGCTGTGACAGAGGTGTGTGTGCTGTGACAGAGGTGTGTGTGCTGTGACAAAGGTGTGTGTGTTGTGACAAAGGTGTGTGTGTTGTGACAAAGGTGTGTGTGTGTGTGTGTTGTGACAGAGGTGTGTGTGCTGTGACGGAGGTGTGTGTGCTGTGACAAAGGTGTGTGTGTGTTGTGACAAGGTGTGTGTTGTGACAGAGGTGTGTGTGTGTTGTGACAGAGGCTGTATGTGTGTTGTGACAGAGGAACCATATAGTGGCCAGGGTGTGTGTGTGCTGTGACAGAGGTGTGTGTTGTGACAGAGGTGTGTGTGTGTGTGACAGAGGTGTGTGTGCTGTGACAGGTGTGTGTGCTGTGACAGAGATGTGTGTGTTGTGACAGAGGTGTGTGTGCTGTGACAGAGGTGTGTGTGTTGTGACAGAGGTGTGTGTGTTGTGACAGAGGAACCAGATAGTGGCGGGATGTGTGTGCTGTGACAGAGGTGTGTGTTGTGACAGAGATGTGTGTGTTGACAGAGGTGTGTGTTGTGACAGAGATGTGTGTGTTGACAGAGGTGTGTGTGTTGTGACAGAGGGTGTGTGTTTGTGACAGAGAGATGTGTGTGTTGTGTGGAGAGGAACCAGATAGTGGCCAGGATGTGTGTGTTGTGACAGAGGTGTGTGTGTTGTGACAGAGAGATGTGTGTGTTGTGGAAGAGGAACCAGATAGTGGCCGGGATGTGTGTGTTGTGACAGAGGTGTGTGTGTTGTGACAGAGAGATGTGTGTGTTGTGGAAGAGGAACCAGATAGTGGCCAGGATGTGTGTGTTGTGACAGAGGAACCAGATAGTGGCCAGGATGTGTGTGTTGTGACAGAGGTGTGTGTGTTGTGACAGAGGTGTATGTGTTGTGACAGAGGAACCACATAGTGGCCAGGATGTGTGTGTTGTGACAGAGGTGTGTGTGTTGTGACAGAGGTGTGTGTGTTGTGACAGAGGAACCAGATAGTGGCCAGGATGTGTGTGTTGTGACAGAGGTGTGTGTGTTGTGACAGAGGAACCAGATAGTGGCCACGATGCGGCCTCTGTCCAGCATGGTGCCCACCATTGTCTACAACAAGCAGAAGCCCTGTGCCACCCGCGTCGTCACTGGCGCCTCCAATCATACCCACATCATTACAGGTAACACCCACCTGACCTTCAGACATAGTGCTTACATCATTGCAGGTACACCCTTATCATCACCGCAGGTAACACCCACATCATCACAGACAAAACCTCATCATCACGTGTAGTTTCCACATCACAGTAGGTAACAGCCACTCTGTAACGGCTAACACTTACATCATTACCATGTGTAACACCCACATCATCGCATAACACCCACATTACCATGGCTAATACCCATGACACAGGTAAAACTCATGTTACTACAGGTAATACCAAGTGATCATAGGCAGCATCATCCACGTCATCACAAGTAACACCCGTCTCCCCATGGTCTGTTGCTGTCTGAGTGTAACGGGAATGGTACAGACATCGGTCTGTTGCTGTCTGTGTGTCACAGGAGTGGTACAGACATTGGTCTGTTGCTGTCTGTGTCACAGGAGTGGTACAGACATTGGTCTGTTGCTGTATGTGTGTAACAGGAATGGTGCAGATATCGGTCTGTTGCTGTCTGTGTGTAACAGGAATGGTACAGACATTGGTCTGTTGCTGTCTGAGTGTAACAGGAATGGTGCTGACATCAGTCTGTTGCTGTCTGTGTGTAACAGGAATGGTACAGGCATTGGTCTGTTGCTGTGTATGTTACAGGAATGGTACAGACATCAGTCTGTTGCTGTCTGTGTCACAGGAGTGGTACAGGCATTGGTCTGTTGCTGTTTGAGTGTAACAGGAATGGTACAGACATCGGTCTGTTGCTGTCTGTGTGTAACAGGAATGGTGCAGATATTGGTCTGTTGCTGTCTGTGTGTAACAGGAATGGTACAGACATTGGTCTGTTGCTGTCTGAGTGTAACAGGAATGGTGCAGACATTGGTCTGTTGCTGTCTGAGTGTAACAGGAATGGTGCAGACATTGGTCTGTTGCTGTCTGTGTGTAACAGAAATGGTGCAGACATTGGTCTGTTGCTGTCTGTGTGTAACAGGAATGGTAAGACATTGGTCTGTTGCTGTCTGTGTGTTACAGGAATGGTACAGACATCAGTCTGTTGCTGTCCGAGTGTAACAGGAATGGTGCAGACATCAGTCTGTTGCTGTCTGTGTGTAACAGGAATGGTACAGGCATTGGTCTGTTGCTGTGTATGTTACAGGAATGGTACAGACATCAGTCTGTTGCTGTCTGTGTCACAGGAGTGGGTACAGACATTGGTCTATTGCTGTCTGAGTGTAACAGGAGTGGTACAGACATTGGTCTGTTGCTGTCTGTGTGTAACAGGAATGGTGCAGACATTGGTCTGTTGCTGTCTGTGTGTAACAGGAATGGTACAGGCATTGGTCTGTTGCTGTCTGAGTGTAACAGGAATGGTGCAGACATTGGTCTGTTGCTGTCTGTGTGTAACAGGAATGGTGCAGACATTGGTCTGTTGCTGTCTGTGTGTACAGGAATGGTACAGACATCAGTCTGTTGCTGTCTGTGTCACAGGAATGGTACATACTTTCGGTCTGTTGCTGTCTGTGTGTTACAGGAATGGTACAGGCATTGGTCTGTTGCTGTCTGAGTATAACAGGAATGGTACGGACATTGGCCTGTTGCTGTCTGTGTGTAACAGGAATGGTACAGACATCAGTCTGTTGCTGTCTGTGTCACAGGCATAGTACAGACATCGGTCTGTTGCTGTCTGTGTGTAACAGGAATGGTACAGACATTGGTCTGTTGCTGTCTGAGTGTAACAGGAATGGTGCAGACATTGGTCTGTTGCTGTCTGTGTGTAACAGGAATGGTACAGGCATAGGTCTGTTGCTGTCTGAGTGTAACAGGAATGGTGCAGACATTGGTCTTGCTGTCTGTGTGTAACAGAAATGGTACAGACATGGTCTGTTGCTGTCTATGTTACAGGAATGGTACAGACATTGGTCTGTTGCTGTCTGTGTCACAGGAGTGGTACAGACATTGGTCTGTTGCTGTCTGTGTGTCACAGGAATGGTGCAGACATCGATCTGTTGCTGTCTGTGTGTAACAGGAAGGTACAGACATTGGTCTGTTGCTGTCTGTGTGTAACAGGAATGGTACAGACATTGGTCTGTTGCTGCCTATGTTACAGAATGGTACAGTCTTTGGTCTGTTGCTGCCTATGTTACAGGAATGGTACAGACATTGGTCTGTTGCTATCTATGTTACAGGAATGGTACAGACATTGGTCTGTTGCTGTCTATGTTACAGGAATGGTACAGTCTTTGGTCTGTTGCTGTCTATGTTACAGGAATGGTATAGACATTGGTCTGTTGCTGTCTGTGTTTCACAAGAGTGGTGCAAGTGTTTGTCTGTTGCTGTCTGTGTGTTACAGGAGTGGTTTATGGTTTGGTATTTAGCTCTGTGTGTATATTACAGGAGTGGTGCTGATGTAGTCTATTGCTGTGTGTGTGTGTGTGTGTGTGTGTGTGTGTGTGTGCGTGCGTGCGTGCGTGTGCGTGTGTGTGTGTGCGCGCGCATGTTACAGGCGTGGTGGAGACACTGGTCAACTCATTTCTCTTTGACATGAGCCAGAAATCTGTCGACGCTCCCCGCATCCACCAGCAGCTGTACCCAGACACCACTCTCTATGAGCGTGAGTGCCACCGACTATCTGGCCACTGTCACAGGCCAGAGGGGTGTTACCATAGAGCAGTGTTTGAGAGCGAGTGGCATAGAGTACCTAGCCATTGTTACAGACCACTGTGAAGTGTTTGAAAGGGTACTTCTGTATATCTCGCTATCGTCATAGACTGACTGGGGGGGGGGGGGGGGGGTATCGTCATAGACTGACTGGGGGGGGGGAGGGAGAGAGGGTGTTACTGGTTCTTAAATACCACAGCATACGTTGCGATTGTTACGGACCAAGGGAGTGATACTATGTCAGTTAGAATGAAAATGAATGCCTCTGAATATGTAGCGGTGGTTACAGCCACTTACATTTAGTCACTGAATACCTTGTCACCAAACCTGTGGGGTTTGTTAAGTACCTTGGAATGTGAGAGAGAGTTCTGCTGATTGAGCAGCGATTGTCACAAACCAAGGGGACACACCCAGTCATTGATACCAAGCAGGTGTTACAACGCTAGTGGCTGTGTAAAACGCAGTCTGTTTTATCATTGCTCGTTCCCTCCATTCTGTCTCTCCCCTCCCCCTTTCCCCTTCCCCCATCACCCTTCGTCATCTTTCTCCTTTTCTTCCCCATGCATCATGTCTCCCCCCCCCTTTCCCCATTTCCCTTGTCCTTCCCCCTCCTGCATGACTCCTTCACCCCTGTCACCTGTATCAGATGAAGAATGGTTACCAGTGAAACGGAGGGAACTGACGTGTCAGTGAATAGGAAGGAACTTGCATGTTCCCTGTGTCTTTTTCAGATGTTTTATTGGCACGGGTGAAAGGAAAGGGAGAGACCTGTTGTGTTTCTTGTGTCCATTTCATTCATGTCATCAGCATGAGTGAAAGGGAGGGAACTGATGTTTCCAGTGTCAGCATCAGCTGTGTCATCGGCATGAGTCAAAGGGAGGGAACTGGTGTGTTTCCAGCATCAGCATCAGCTGTGTCATCGGCACGAGTAAAAGGGAAGGAACTAGTGTGTTTTCAGTATTAGCATGAGCTGTGTCATTGGCACAAGTAAAAGGGAGGGAACTGGTGTGTTTCCAGTATCAGCATCAGCTGTGTTGTTGGAACGAGTAAAAGGGAGGGAACTGGTGTGTTATCAGCATCAGCTTCTGACTTCTCATCAGCACCTGTGAAAGGGGGGAAACTGAAAATGTTTCCTGTGTGTCTGTTTCAGATGTGTCATTGGCAACCTGTGTGAAAGGGAGGGAACTGATGTGTTTTACCTGTGTCTGTTGCAGGTGTGTTGTCAGCACCAGTGCCAGGAGGCACTGACGAGTTTCCGGCAGACATCGTAAAGGCCCTGACCTCCCAGAAGATGGTGCCCGTGCCAGAGGGCCTGAGCTGCGTCAACGCCATCTCCAAACTGAATGACGAGGTGGACGCCTACGCTGACTGGCGGAAGGAGGTCATGCAGCCACCTACTGAGGGAGGCAGGGGGTGTGGACAGGTCTTGGGGGGTCATGGGTCTTTTGACCCCTGGTCTGCTCTCTTGCTCCTCAGGGGTCTAGTTCAGGGAGAGGACATTACATCCCGTTCTCCCTCTCTCCCCTCGCCCTTCCACCTCTCCCCTCCACTTTCCCTGATTCTTTCTGTTTATTTTTCATTGCTGTGGTTGTGTGTGTGTGTGTGTGTGTGTGTGTGTGTGTGTGTGTGTGTGTGTGTGAACAACACATATGTGAAGCCCTACTGTGGGGTCAAAGAACTTCTGTTTTCATTCTGACATGGTGGAAAACGGAGGGGCAGGGGTTGGGAGGAGTTCAGTTTCTCACTTCACTTTGTTCGTTCATTTGGTTATTCTTCCGACTAGTTTAGCATCCGACAAGCTGCGCCCTGGTGTTTAGTGCCATTAGGTCTGTCCATGATGCCAAGGCATTCAAATCATCTCCCTTACTTTTTTTTTTCGTCAGTTATGGAGAAAGTGCTAAAAGGTGAAAAATCTAGGGCAAGTGAATGCTTGAAGAGAGGTGTCCGTCAAACACAGAGCAGTCAGGATTGGTGATGATCTCCAAGACATTTCAAGCTGCTTGTGGTCTGTAGATTCTGATGGTATCGGTATGCATGGTGAACTAGGCCTACTTCATCTTTGGCAAGATGAGGATCTATACGACTGCAAAAAACTCTGTGTGTGTGTGTGTGTGTGTGTGTGTGTGTGTGTGTGTGTGTGTGTGTTGATATGTATGGATCAGAGTGTGTGCATGCTCATGTGTAAGTGTGTGTATGTGTTGCATGTGCATTGGATGTTGCATTTGTGGTACGTGCGCATGATCCTCTGTGTGTGTGTGTGTGTGTGTGTTTGAATGTGCATGCGCATGCATCTGTGTGTGTGTGTGTGTGTGTGTGTGTGTGTGTGTGTGTGTGTGTGTGCTTACAATAGGAATTTTCAGTTTGCAATCTTATTTCATACATTAAAGAATTCATACATATTGCACTCTTTAATTGTCTGAGCATTCATCCTCTTCTGAGGAATTCATAAAATCAATAAATTATCTGTAGTCTACAGTCAGATCTGCATATTGGTCGGCAAGGGTGCATAGGATGCATGTATGGTTTTTGCATGTATGTGTGTGTGCATGCAAGTGCACCTTATGTGTGTGTGTGTATGTGTGTGTGTATGCGTGTGTGTACATACACAAGTGTGCAAAAGAGGAAAAGAAGGCAAAGTCAAAACACAGAGAAAGAGCAAAGAAATTGTATGACACAATAGTTAGTAATTTTTCTGAAAGTAGTTTATGTATTGTCATCTCAAAATTCATTGTGTTTCCAGTTTTCTCGAATAATTTGGATCAGTTTTTCAATACTGAAAGCTGAGCTCTTGGATAATCCTGACCAGCATGAATTATGTGAAGCAGTTAGACTCGGAGGGATGGTGGAGGTTGAAAACACATAATGACAATTTGCTTTCGAATTTGGAGAATCCTGCCGCTTTCAGTGTTCATTTGTAAGCAGTGCAATTGTCAACAACAGCACAACTGCATGCGCATGCACACACACACACAACACGCACGGCGCACACACACACACACACACACACACACACACACACACACACACACACACACACACACACACACACACACACACACACACACACACAAAACACACGCACACACAACACACACACACATAACACACACACACATAACACACACTAAACACACACACACACACACACACACACACACACACACACACACACACACACACACACACACACACACACACACACACACACACACACACACACACACACACGTACACACACACACACACACACACACACACACACACAAAGCACACACACACACGTACACACACACACACACACACACACACACACACACACACACACACACACACACACACACACGCACGCACGCACACACTGACACACACACACACACTCACACACACACACACAGACCTTTTATCCATGCTCTCCCACCACTACCCCACTTTCCACCATTCCCCATCCTCCACCTCCCCTCTTTACTATCGCCATTTTTTGTTTGTGAATTGAGAAACACACACAAAAACACACACACACACACACACACACACACACACGCGTACGCTTCATAACCATGCATCTGTCTATCATGTTTAGATAAATCACATTAATGCTTATTTTTTTCATATTAGGGAGTATTATTTTGGACAACAAAAAAAGAACCAGTTATTTTAATTACAGACTAACTGTTACTTTCTGGCAAAAACCAAAAAAAATGTATCACATGAACAGTCATTCACAATCACAATCTCCAAAGATCTCAAAAGTTTAAAAGATGTTCTGCTACAACTACTCTTTCAGATGTGTATGCATTTTCATTTTGACGTATATGCTGCAGTTCAGTGGCGATGACACTGTTCAGTATGTTAATATTTTGCTCACAACATTCTAATTTTTTTTTTCACATCAGTGTGTTAAATTGTTCAGTTTTCTTTGCTGGTACCATTTCCTATATTGTCATTTGACTCTTGAGTGGAAACTGGAATTTTGTTTCCCAAAGCAACAAAATGTTGGATACTGCATCCTCTGCCTACCAAAATTCAATCAGTTTTTTGTATAATGTCAAGGTAACCAGGTTTTGTGGCAAAGTGTTTGTCACTGGCTGCCCTTCCCCATCTTCAGGACAAACAGGAAGCAGGTCTGAGTGAGGGTGAAGAACTTCAGTAGCCCATCGCTCCATTTATTTTTCCAGGATCTTTCTGAGGCGTCTTGAGTTGAAAGCGGGGAGCATCTTTTGTTGGGAAGTTCTCATACACCACATTTCAGAACTGTACAGAAGGTTTGAAAGAACATTTGAGCTGTAAACATCTCAGCTAAATCTTCAGAGAAAATGTCTTGTTTGACAGGATTTTGTTGAATCAGTTATCTGAATTTGTTTGCGGCCTTGGGTTTCTTCAGTGGATGATGTGCCATTTCATCAGCCGGTATGTCATCATGGGGAGGCGAATTGATTCTCTTGTAATCAAGGATGGTTGATGTGATGGATATACACAGAGCACCTTGTGCACCATTTTTCTTTTCTTCTTACAGAGCTCTACTTTTTCATGCGGACGTTGTTCATTCTGAATTACTTTTCATATCATTCCATAGAGCTTTGTACTTGTTCACATGAGAGTTTCACATTCTGCGCTGCATCCATACATTTTCCTACAGTGCTCTTCTTAGTTATAAAGGCTGCGGTCATGCTGTGTTTATTTTTCATGAAGATGATGTTCATTTTGAGCTACTGTTCCTTCTTCGTGCAGCACGTTTTTTTTTTTCTCCCTCAGTACTGTCACGCTGTCATACTTATCCTACTTTTTTCCACACAGCTCAACATTTTTTATGCAGTTTTGTTCATTCTGCACATCTTTTTCCTGTGCGACTGCCCATCACAGAATGAACGGGGAGCGAAATCAGAATCAGATGATGTCCAATATCAAATGTTGAGAGTTTGATCCTGTAGTCATCTTGTGTGTAACGTTATGGACAGACTCGCAGATTCTTCATTTAATGTATGGGAATATCTCTTTTACAGAAGCTTGAAAATTAAATTCAAACTGTTGAGAAGTCTTTTGTTTTCATCTTCATCCCCCTGTAAAGGTGGCTGCATCATAAACTCATTGACTTTTCATTGTCACTAGAAGGAGAAACTATGTTTAATTAAAACAAAAACGAAAATTCTAATTTGCAGCAGACTTTTTCCACTGTTACGCTTTCTCTGCTATGATGAGTACTCTGAAAACTTTACTGAATTCTTCCTTGACTTGTGTGATGTATGGAAGGGAGCAGAATGTGAAACAGCAATCCCAGCTGGATGAAAACATTTTGCTTGAGCTGTGGTGGTCTGCTAGGACAACACGACAAACTTGCAGACAGCAGGCAAATGAGACTTGGAATCCTGTTCTTTTCATGTGTTGTTGTGCACACAGAGCTGCGAAACCACCAAAATTTATTCAGGAATTTCCCTCTTTTTAAAAAGCATTCCTTCAGTTCCAAATTTGGTGAAGGAATCAGAAATTTCCAAATGTTGTTTTGAAATGTGGGGTGGGGGTGGGTTTTATTTTTTTGGGGAAGGCCTGATGGAAGTGTTGTGGAATAAAGCCAAAATAATATTTTGTTACAATGGGATATAGAGGATGATACATATTCTAAGCCTGATATGTTGTTCAGCTGAAGCAGCTGGAATTAAATAATGCACTCAGGGAACAGTCAGACTGCCCCTTTGATCCCCTGGCTTTTGTGTCTGCATTCCAGAAAGGTAGCAGCTGTGCATACATAGTGAGAATCTGATGGTGGTTGACTGCTTTACTTTCGGTCTGTGAACAACTTGAGCTATGGTGGGTCTGTAAAGATTGTAAAGATAGAGTCGGTGGATTGTAAAGATAGGGTCAGTGGATTGTAAAGATAGGGTCAGTGGATTGTAAAGATAGGGTCGGTGGATTGTAAAGATAGGGTCGGTGGATTGTAAGATAGGGTCGGTGGATTGTAAAAAAGATAGGGTTGGTGGATTGTAAAAGATAGGGTCCGTGGATTGTAAAGATAGGGTCTGTGGATTGTCAAGATAGGGTCAGTGGATTGTCAAGATAGGGTCAGTGGATTGTAAAGATAGGGTCGTCGTCTTATACTGGGTGAAGGTGCAGATTTGGTTTAAAATGCAGACTTCAAAATCATTCCTTTCCCTTATGTTAATAAACAGTGTACTGATGGATAACAAAGTTGAACCTTGGGGGTGGAATTGGTGGGGGGTGGGGGGTAACTTCTGATTTCAGTCTATGCTTGACCTCAATGTAGTGGTTTCATATATGTGTGTGTGTGTGTTTGTGCGTGCTTATGCATGTGTGTGTGTGTGTATGTGTGCATGCGCCTCTGTGTGTGTGTGTGTGTGTGTGTGTGTGTGTGTGTGTGTGTGTGTGTGTGAAGGGCATAATTTAATGCAAAAGTCATGAAGTAGATAAGCATATAAATGTCATTAGTTGTTCTAAATGGGTGTTGATGGTTTCTGTGTAATTATTATGCTGACAACATTTCAAGTTATCTGTCTCAACTTGTTGGTGTGGCCAATTGGAAGGAATAGCTCTCTTTTTGTAGTAGTTTTTACACATAAGATGACAATATTGGGGGCATGAACTTTGGCTGATGTTGCTTTTTTTTGTTTTTTTTGTTTTTCTGTGCAGAATTCATTAGTAGAAACTTTTGAGGCATGAATTTTTTGTTCCCTTTGGTGCAGCTGATTTAGGAGGAAGGGGAGCACAGTAGATGGTAATCATTTGGCGCAAAGATGACCTTTTCTTTTTAAACAGGAGATATACTTTGGCATCAAATATGATTTTGTTTTTCATTTTGATGCAGATGATTGATGGATGTGTGTGTGTGGGGGAGGGGGGGGGGGGGGGATGTGGAGGAAGAAGAGAGCGAGAGGCTCAGAAGATGGCATCATTTTACACAAAGATGAAATTTTTGGCATAAAGGTTACTTCTTTTTTTTTTTTTTTTTTTAAAGGAGATACATGACTTTTATTTCTTTCTTTTTATTAGAGATGATTTATTTTTCATGATCATGATTTGGTTATCAGGGGAGGGGGGGGGGGGGGGGGGGGGGGGGGGGGGGGCTAAGGAAAATACCTATGTTTCCTTTTTTTTTCTTATTTTTAACAATATTGATATTTTTTGTCACAGTTTTACATTGATTACTTTTTTTTTTTTTTTTTTTTTTTTTTTTTTTTACAACAGATTTAGTGGGATGAGGACCAGCAGACATCTTTTTTCTCAGTCTATATGTGTGGAATGTTGTCATTTGCTTAGTTTGTCTTGTGTGTCAAAATGCTTGAAGGACTGATGAAATGTATTAGCTTTGTTTCATGAGAATCATTTGACTGATGTAGTTTGAATTTGAAATAGAAATCACTGCTCAGAGTTCTCAAAGCTCAAATGTGTCCAGTTACCCTGGTCAAGGTCAAGGCCACGATATAGTTTAACATGTCTCATACATAGCAGTCTTTTTAACGATGGGTGGAAATTTTTTTTCTTATGGATTTGGTTTGCTGAATGATAGTATGTACTGGACATGACTTGTCAGTTTCGATCATCAGCGTCTTTTAAGGTCACAAGGTTGTAATATCAGGAGAAGCTTGCTGAGAAAGATGAAACAACAGAAAAGTGTGTTTTTCTGAGATAGCCTGCAGGTACATCAGCTTGAGAGATTGGATGTCTCTACTATGTCAAGCTACCCAGCCCTCCATCTTAAACCTGTTGTCATGACTGACAACAGAGTAGTGACAGATTAGAACCTTCAGCTGCTTGGGTTATATTCCCTAGGATATGTATTCTCAGCGGTTATGTCCCTTCTGTTCCTTGACCAAGTGGCGGCCGATTTTACTGTCGCTGATCCAGTTACCAGTGCAATCTTAAAGAGTAATAATGAGTTCAAACCGTCAGAGTAATGAACAAAGTCAGTAGTAGACAACCTGAGAGGCATTCAGCTGGGCAGCGTAAGTCGAGCGAAGGAATGAGGAATGATAGTTCTCATCGTGGTTCTCATCTAAAACCCATAGAATTAGAGTAAGGCAGCAACTCTGCGCCTCTGACGTTCCACTCTTTCCGCCGAAAGACTGCATGATGGCCACAGTGCCTTGACTGTTTGAAAGAGTGAGACATAGTAATGATAAGCTGCCTGACCTATGCTGCCTGACCTAAAGTGCTCTAGCCCGTGGGGTATATACAGAAATAATTGCTCCAGACCACAAGCACACAAGTCTGCAGGATAACGGTACAGATAGAAATGACAGACTACATGCCCCAAGCACACCAGTCTCTTGGACAGAGGTACAGGTAGAGACAGCCCTGAACATTCAAATGTAAGGTACAGGTACCGACAGAAAATGATAGGTGATACGCCCCAAACACACCAGTCTTTAGGACAGAGGTACAGCTAGAAGAGACAGGCCCTGAACACTCAAACGTAGGGTACGGATACAGGTGGAAATGATAGGTTATATGCCCCAAATTGAAGTGTGTATGATAGGGTACAGATTGAAATGATATCTGTATGCCCCAAACACTCAAAAGTGTTGGATAGGCTACCAATAGAAATGATACTTTATATTTCCGAAACCTTCAAGTATGTATAATAGGGTACAGATTAGAATGATTGGCTGTGTGCCTCAGTCACTCAACTGCAGGGAAGGGGTTAAGATAAAAAAGAAAAGGGAAACTGTGAGCTATATGCCCCAGACACTCCAGTCAGTAGGGGACAGGTACAGAGGGATATGACTATATTTTTTTTTTCTGGAGATGGTGTCAGTTCACTGTGCCATCATGGAAGCATTGCACTGTAGATATGGGGAGGAGGTAGAGGAAGTGTGTTCCTTCTTGATGGTACTGGAGGTGTAATCTCGCAATCTTGATCACGATGTCTTTCTTTCTTCCGTGTCTCCCTAGTTTCTCTCAGTTTCCTAATATCTGTTCTGCTGGTCTGTATCATGCTCAGTATTTTATTGGTCTGTATCATAGGTATGTGGTCAGCGTGTTGTTCCTTTGATGTCTGGGTTTTTTTTTTGTTTTTTTTTTTTTTTTTTTTTTGTTGCTTCATTGATCTGCAGCATGCGGTTGTGATCAGGTTAGGAATCTCAAAGAGAGAGAGAGAGTCATAGTGAGATGAACAGTGTGTTCAGGTGGGAGTCCCCATCCCCCTTCCTTGGACAGAGTGAATGTGTTGTGGGTGTATATAACGACACTGCCATGTAATCAGTTAGCAAATGACATGATGCTATAATCAGTCAGCACCTTAGATAGCTATAAGTGCACTGCAGACTTAGGAAGATTGACATACGTTCAGTGTGTGTGTGTGTGTGTGTGTGTGTGTGTGTGTGTGTGTGTACAACAACACTATAGAGGTTATACTGCTCTGGACTGCTCAGGAATATACACCAATCAAAGCATGTGTTTGTTTATGATGTACTTAGAAATAAACAGCAGTCCATACTCATTAAAAAAAAAGATGTATCTTTTGATCTTGCCCTTAAGGACAGTATTTATGCTTCCATCGAAGATAAAGATCTCTATAAACTGGAAGAAGTCGTGTCGGAGGCTGGGGTAGCTAAGATTTCTCTTTCTTGTTCACCTGTCACTTATGTGTGTACACATACATACATACATGCATACATACATACATACATACACATATACACACATACATACAAATATGTCAGCCTACATACTTTCTCGTGCTTGTCAGTACTTTTCATGGTGTACATTTGTTGATAGCCTCTAGATGCCAAGCATATGGTGTTCACCCCTTCTGTGATGGTCTTTATGGTGATGGATGTGGTGGTGATGGTGACGGTGATGTGGGATTATTTCCATTCTCTATCCATATTTTTCTTTTTTTCAATTCTTGTCGTTTTTATCATTGGAATTTCTGTTTTTACTGTTGCAGCTGCACTCATGTTTCTCTCGATCACCATGCAGTGTGATATCTCAGTGTGTGCATCATATCTGCCAACACACGCAACTTTTGCTCATTTCCAAACAGGAGTATGGAACTTGGTTGATTATTCCAGAATTTCAAAATTTATCTCTGCAATGAAACGAGGAGAGGGACACAGGGAGGTTGGGAGATGGGACGAAGTGGCGAAGGGGAATGTTCCTTTTTGAATGGGAGAATGACATACTGCTGAACAGAGTCAACGCAGTGTTACGTGCTTGCTAGAAACTCGGTGTAGTGGAATCCAGCTAGCTTTGTGAGCCATCCATGAGTGAAGTCCAACGGTCAGGGAGACACAGTACTGTTCAGTTGGAAGCCAGACTTCGTACAACGTCTTCCCCTGAGCCGTGCGCCCGAAGGTTGGCAGATATGATGTGCTTTATCCTGAGACAAGGAAAATCTGCAGTTCAGACCTTGCTATGTATCCGTGAAAGTTTGCGTGTAAATGGATGTCTTGAATGTTCTGCTGTTTAAGTCTCTTCACTAAAAGTGATAGAAAAGAAGGCCAAAATTACATGGTGTGCATACATGCATGTCAGTGGGCTTATGCGTGTGAACATGCATGTATGAGTATGGATGAGTGCGAATGTGTTTTTTGTTGTTGTTGTTGTTGTATATTTCATTATCATTTGATTTTATTTAACTTACTTTTTTGTTTTTATGTAGATAAATCATTTAAACTGCTTCATGTACTACTAGAGATATTGCACAAACATCATAAATATTATTATTATTATCATTTATATGATTTTTATGGTTATTTTTCTTATTAATATTAAATGTGTTTTTGCATACATTGTTTTGCGAAAAGGAGCCTGTAAAATAAAATGATGAATAATAAAAAAAGAATCCGGATGAGATTATTGTATTTGACTCTTTTTTCTTTAAAAGAAGGAGCTAGATACAAATGGAAACTGAGACTGGTAGGTACATTTTCATGAGAGGATAAGGATGTATATGTATACGAGTTATACCATGTCCAAATTTGTATCTAACATTCCTGATGATTGTGATTCCTGGAGCATATGGCTTGAATCTGTGTCAGAGCAGCAGTGATCCCATGGCACCGTTTTCTTTAACTTTCCAGTAGGTGGATATACGTATGTTTATATACATACATTTATGTTGCAGTTTTATTGCACAGTGTTCATAATGGTGGTTACATGTAGGCGTGTTTCTGTTCAGTCACCGTAAAATGTGATATGTGGATGGGAATCGGAAGACCAGTAAAAAAAAAAAAAAAAAAACCCTGCAAAAGGACAGGTCTTGCTTTGGGTGTCTATGTGTGTATAAGCTTGTGTATGTGCACATGTGTGACGTGTGTATGAAGGTATGAATCAAAGTCTCACATGCTTGACATCGGATGTGTAAGACTAATCTGTCGTAACATCCATCAAAGGAAGTACAAACTCTTAAGAAATGAGTAAAGAAGAGGAAATGGACAACAACAGATAAATAAAAGATAGATGACTGACCTAGTGCACCAAGGTCTTGGGAGTTTTCAGGAGTCTGAAGACAGACTTTTAATTATCAAATTTGATCAAAGGTGAGGGGAGTTTCAGATAGATTTGGAGAGTAGGAAAAGACTTTTACGATAACTTGGGGAGAGACTTAAGATCATTTCATTACCAGCCGTCATAGTGAAGTGGTCAGCGTCACAGACTTCTGCCTGGGAGGTCGCGGGTTTGATTCCCATCAGAGTCGTGGGATTTTTCTGCCCCGACCTGCTCCTACCCAGGGTTGAGTTTGCTACGGGTTCAGTTGGGGAGACTGGGACCACACAGTTGAGTTTCATCCACTTAATGGATGCGTCCCAGAGAGTGTTGCTCAAATTTCATGACCAACACTGCAGGTGTCTGTATCTCTCGGGCCTGGTTGACGCTGGGATATATAATATGAAAGGAAGCATAGAGCACAGCCCTGTCATGTAGTCTCAGACCGAAATGGAAATCCATAGCATCAGTTTTATCATCCTCATTCTCATCGATCTGCATTCAAGATCATTTCATTGCTAGAACTCCAAGGATCATCACTGATGTGATCGATTTGAACACCGTCATTTAGCTAGCTACATTCCGTCTTCGGAAATAGTTTTGAGACAGTTTTGGCGAGCTAACAATAAATTGAGAAAGTTTCGTGATGGTTTAGAGCGAGTTCTGGAAATTCTTCCAGAGTTTCAGAGGCAAAAGCCCATATCACACTTTTAGTAAAATTTTAATGTCACATGGTGTATCTGTAAATGCTGGAACAAAGCATCGAGAACTTCACACGATAGAGTGTCCTAAGGGAACGGTACCCAAGACAAAGCATCTTCATGTCTGGGTCTGTTGACTTTATGTAGAAATGCATGCTGCTGGGCCACACAAGGCGAACCTTCAATCCGAACTACGTTAGTAAAGGATGATGATGATGGCGGAAAGATTCCTTCATTGTCTGGAGTCAGTGGGGTCCACGAGTCTTCGCTTACTGCAATAACAGGTAGTGCAGTTGCAACAGGTATGTGTGTCGAGGAGCGGGGGCTTGCCCACCATCATCACTGTAAGTGTATGCTGTCGTAACAGTTTTGCCACTGCCAATGAATGTCGGGGGGAGAGGGGGGGGGGGGGGGGGGGTATCATTTTGCAGTCATGGTCGTTCTGTTTATGCCAGACATCGTGTAGTTACTTGTGTAGTCACAGCTGTTCTCTCGCTGATAGACAACGTCGTGTAGTTACCATTAGGAGTCGCTGTAGTTCTGCCCATGATAAGACAACATTGTGTATAGTTGCCATTTGCAGTCACTAGGTCTGTCAGTGTCGGACAATATCATTAATTGACGTTTACAGTCACTGTAGTTCTGTCCTGAACAGGAAACATTGTGTAATTACTGTTTGTAGCAATTTGAGTTCTACAACGTCATATATGGTTACTATTTGCAGTCACTGTTGTTCCGTCCCTGACAGACAACACCCATGTGGTTACCATTTGTGGTCACCGTAGTTATGTGTCTGCCAGACAACATCGTGTAGTTGGTGTTTGAAGTCACTGTAGTTCTGCCGCTCATGTACTTGCCATTTGCTGTCACTGTAAGTCTGCTCCTGCCAGACAACAAAGTTTAGTTGTTTGCAGTCAGCACAGTCCTGTCCCTCACAGGTGACTTTGTGTAGTTACTTACCCTATGCAGTCACTGCTACTGACCCCAACAGACAATGTCATCTGGTTACTGTTTGTAATCACAGCTGTTTTGTTGCTGACAGGCAACGTGGTGAAATTATGACCGCATTCACACCTGTTCTGACCTCTGTGAGATAGCATAACACAGTTGTGTTTGCAGTCGCAGTGGCAGTGTGGAATATTGATGCATTCCTGGCCAGGCCAGACAACATTTCTGCAGTTCGTTACCGTTTACAGTCACAGCAGCAGCATGGGTGGAGCAACACAAATGCATTTTCGTCCTGGTCAGACGACATTGCAGATTTACCGTTTTCTGTCAAAGCGGCAGCATGGCAAAGTAAAGCAGCACACACGTTATTTCCTTCCCAGCCAGACAACGACATGCTGCTACCATTTGCAATCACAGCAGCAGTGTGTCACAATAAGAGCAGTATGGATACACTTCCGTCCCAATCAGACAACATGGTGCGGTATTGCATTTTGCGAGGTGATTGATTACGTATTCAAGCGGGCATACCCAGCCAAAAGAGCAGTTTACTTTACCCCCCCCCCCCCCCCTCCCCCTCCGAAGTTGTGTGTGTGTGTGAGTGCGCTAGCGTTCAAAGCTTCCGCATGTTCACAAGCGGCCTGTTTGACCAGTTGTTCGAACACTGGACTGTGAAATTCATTGGCCAAGTCGAGTCTTGGCTGGCACGTTCCCGCAAGCCTCCTTTACACGCAAATGCAGCAATCATTCTCTATGTGTTTATGGTGTGCATCACGAACGCGGCCTGTTAACAGTTGTTACATTCTGCATTGATCAGGTACGCAAAATGTAACAAAGTTACACTTGTGACAATTGCGTGCATGCAAAATGCAATAGTATAACATTGTTACAATATCTTTTTGCGTTGTTGTTATATTTTGTGCTGTATCATCGCTATCCTCGTTGAAAGTGTCATACTGATACTGCGTACAGGCTTGAATGAGAGGTCGTGATACGAATATGAGAAGATATTAAGTGGTTTCTCGTTCTTCGTTTCACTGTCCTAAATGGTATTTGTTTTTGCCTGAAGAAGACCCAAGAGGTTGAAATGCATTGTGTCTTGTCCTGTACTTTGTTTGTCAATGTCCTTGGCGGTAACTAACCCCCCCCCCCCCCCCCCCCCCCCCCCTTTTCCTAAATTTTACCACAAAAGTGATTAAACGGCAGTTCAGGGAGTCCTCCTTCGGATTGCCTCTTGACGACCTGTTTCGACTGCTCCTTGTGGGCTGCCTGTGTGGGGACTTCGATAAAACAAGCCTGGGTGTTGTTGTGCATTGGGTGGCCGGCAAGACCGGCGGCGGAGGAGGGGTACAAACGATAAGACTGTAAGAAAACTGGTCTTCAGATTCCAGACCAAGGGCAGATAAATGTCACCACCAATGCTGTGGTGTGCCCCTTGATCTTCAGGGAAGGTGACGCAGAACGGCGCAACAAATCTTTCTCATCATGGTCAATATCTGAACGTTGTTAAACTGATATGATTTTGTCGTCAACACGGTACGTACTGATATAATTTTGTCGTCAACACGGTGCGCTTCAATTATATATTTAACATGAAAATAATTATGTGTACGACAGAAGGCTGTTTGTGAAAGCCAGTTTGATTTTGGTGTCAAACAATCTTTACAACGAAGGAAAGAGAGCTGGAAATGAATGTTCACATAATCACACACACACACACGCACACACGCACGCACGCACGCACGCACGCACGCACACACACACACACACACATACACACACACACACACACACACACACACACACACACACACACACACACGCACACACACACACACACACACACACACACACAGAGGCACGAACGTTCGCTTGCGCTCTCGCGTGCATACAGCTATATACACAATAACATGTACACACACGTCCACACGTATACACATGTCCATATACACGAGCAGGCGTGTTCACAGGTCACCGTTGACAGACAGGTGTTCACAGGTCCCCATTGGCAGATGTTCACATATCACCGTTGACAGACAGGTGTTCACAGGTCACTGTTGACAGACAGGTGTTCACAGGTCCCCGTTCACAGGTCACATATCACCGTTGACAGACAGGTGTTCACAAGTCACTGTTGACAGACAGGTGTTC
>JADBJO010000473.1:347500-352500 GCA_016801955.1 Conus betulinus | reverse complement strand
AGATGACAAGATCAGGGTCCAAAAGAAAAACCTCAAGAAGCAAATGAAGACTGCTCTGCCAGCTGAAAAAACAAGGCTTGGAAAAACTCTGGGAAGACCTGAAAGCAAAACACAGCGCCCTCAGCAAAGCGGAATCTGCGAGGAAGAGGAAAAGCAAAAAGAAGAAGACACAAGAGCGTTTCTTCAGAGACCCCTTCCAGTTTGCCAGAACTCTGTTCGAGCAGCCAAAATCTGGGACCCTAAGTGTGGACAAAGGAGTTCTTGAGCAGCATCTGAGAAAAACATACTCTGACTCACAGAGCAAAGCACCATTCGACATTCAAGGTCTGGTGTGGCCAACCAACCCTGAGGAACAGTTCAATGACAAGCCTCCAACTTTGGCGGAAATCAAGAAGGTGGTCGACAAAGCCAGAGCCAAATCATCACCAGGGCCAAACGGAATACCTTACCAGCTGTACAAGAAATGTCCCAAGGTGCTGGAGTGCTCCACAGGCTGCTGCGATCAGCTTGGAGAAATCAGAAGATCAGCGGCCAGTGGATGACGGCAGATGGTGTGTACATCCCCAAAGAGCAAAACTCAAGTGACATCAGCCAGTTCAGGCCAATATCACTACTGAACGTCGAAGGGTAAATCTTCTCTGTCATGGCAGCAAGGCTGACCAAGTACCTCATGGAAAACAAGTACTTGGATGTGTCAGTTCAGAAAGGTGGCATTCCAGGCGTGGCTGGCTGTGTAGAACACGCCACAATGATCTGGGACGCAATCCAAAGAGCAAAAACAGAAAAGAGAGACCTGGACGTAGTGTGGCTCGACCTGGCAAACGCATATGGATCTGTACCCCATGAGATGATACAGTTGGCTCTTAAGATGCACCATGTGCCAAAGAACATCCGCGACATGCTCAAGAAGTACTTCAATGGCTTCTCAATGCGGTTCTCTACCAAGGAGTACACAACAGATTGGATCAACTTGGAAGTGGGCATTGCAATGGGCTGTGCCATTTCCCCAATACTGTTCGTGTTGGCAATGGAAGTCATCTTGAAAGCAGCAACAAGCAACGCAAGACAAACACAGACCTTGGCGATGGATACAAGATGCCCCCTCTCAAGGCCTTCATGGATGACACTACAGTGATTTCATCCAGAGAAGACGAGACACGTCACGTGCTGGAGAGGCTGGACGACATAGTTGCCTCATCCAGAATGAAGTTCAAGCCAAAGAAATCACGGAGTCTCTCACTGAGGAAAGGAAAAGTGGCCAAATCTGTGGTCTTCAGTGTTGCCAACCAGACCATTCCAACAGTAACAGAAGAGCCAGTCAAGAGCCTTGGAAGATGGTATGATGATACACTGAAAAACACACGAAGAGCAAAAGAAACCAAACAGATGTCGGAAGAAGGCTTGGAGACCATTGACCAGTGTGGGCTCCCTGGCAAATACAAGGTCTGGTGTCTGCAGTTCATGCTAATACCAAAGCTCCTATGGCCTCTGATGATATACGACATCTGCACCAGCATAGTGGAGGCAATGGAATCCAAAATCAACAAGTTCACAAGGAAATGGCTTGGTGTCCCACCCTGTCTGACTGACTGACATAGCGCTATACTGTCGCCAAGCAAAGCTGAAACTACCACTGAAATCCATCCTGGAGGAATATAAAGCAGGGAAGATCAGACTTCAAAGCATGCTGAAGGACTCAGGAGACAAGGTGGTTGAAGCAATCAAGCCCCAGCTGAAGACAGGCAGAAAATGGAAAGTTCAAGAGGCGATGGATTCTGCAAAAGAAAGTCTCAAGATCAGAGAAATAACAGGACACACACAGACCAACAGACAAGGACTGGGGGTGACCAAAACTGAATGGTGGTCAAAGGCCAAAGGAAAAGCCAAAAGAGACATGATGATTCAGGAGATGAGAAAAGAAGAAGACCAACAAGACTCCAAAAAGCAGTCCAGCAGAGCCAGCAAGGGCAATGGACAACGTGGGAGAATGCACTCCAAAGAAGTCTCACTTGGAATGACATTTGGCACATGGCCCCTCTCAGGATCAGCTTCATTCTCAGATCTGCATATGACCTTCTGCCTTCAAATGCAAACCTGGTGAAGTGGGGAAAAACAGACGATCCTTCATGCCCCCTTTGCCATGAAAAACAAACAGTGGAGCATGTCCTAAGCTCATGTAAAGTAGCCCTGGCTCAAGGAAGGTACACATGGAGGCACAACCAAGTGCTCAAAGAGATTGTACAAGTAGTCTGGGCTAGTACCAACACCACAAAAGGGAAAATCAGGACTCCAAAAGCACCCGCAACATTCTTCACGGCAGGAGGCAGCGAATCATGGCCAAGAACAACAGTGCCACGGAAACATGCAGGCAGAGTCTGCTGGACGGGCAGATGACTGGGAGTGCACAGCAGACCTCCCAGATGGAATAGTCACCCAGAGATTATCAGCAAGAGTGGCATGAGACCAGACATAGTATTACACTCTCAGTCAACCAAGCAGCTGATCATGATCGAGCTCACGGTGCCATATGAGAACAGAATGGAGGCAGCTCAGATCTACAAGACTGAAAAGTATGCTGATCTGGCAAACAGCCTGAGGAGAGAAGGCTATCAGGTCAAAGTCCTCACTGCACTGCAAATTGGAGCTAGGGGGTTTGTGGAACGTCTGCATACAGCCTCATGAAACAGCTCTCAGTTGCAGGGAGGGAAAAAACCAAAGCCCTGAAAGCAATGGCAGAAGCGGCAGAGAGGTGTTCAAGTTGGATCTGGTCAAGGAGGAACAAAAGTGAACTTCATAAGGCTTAACTTTCCTACAATTATCAGGTGTCCCTGTGGCTCAGTGGTTAGTGCGCGAGTCATTAAGTGGAACTATCCAACATTAGTTCCCCCGTCCACCCCCATGAACAAGCGTGTTTGCTTCAGCAGCTGCGATCCACTGGATTGTTAAAGAGTCGTCATGGTGTTTTGCCAATGCCGTCAGTACCTGACCCATCACATACACTACCAATTCTTCCAAATCTGAAACACCACCACGCGGGCAATTTACACAGGGCATACATACCCCCCAGCAGCTCATGTCACATAGAGAAGCCTCCAGAACCGTGATTCTTCTAGAATCGTCATTATCTAAAACACCAGGACTCGACTATCACAGAAGGTAGATAAACAGTTCAATGTAATGAGACGGTATCAGCATCTCATCACGCAATACAGAGTGGTGGCCTTTCCTTACACACCATTCCACTCACAGGCTCATCAAAGGGAGGTGACTGCACCACCGCCACTTCTTCAATCGCCAGCCAACGGTGTCGGGCACGTCGCTTAAAGCAAAGCAGATCACAGCAAACACCCAGTTGCACTGGTAGTTCACAGTCACGTCCTGTCTCAGGTCGTGCTGACACACTGACGGAGTCCACACGGTCAAGGGTCAGTCTGTCTTGCAGAACGTCGGGTCACTCACGGTCTTCACCCAGACTGCAAGGTCATACATAGAGGTCTCTTCGTTGACAGGAATGTCAATTTTTCCCGCCTGTCATCCAGCCAATCAACAGACAGCAGTTTCATGTATCGTCAGTCATCCTGGCAGTCAGCCAATCACAGTCGCTCGTCTTCGGTCGTGAGGCCGAGGCAGCCTGATGATGATGACGTCATTTTTTCACTTCCTTCAGACAAACCCGGAGCCCAGTGTTTGACGTCACACAGCACCTTGCCTTCAGATTCCTCACAGGCAGTCACACTGCCTGTCTGTTAACTAATGTTTTACACGTGCATGGACACGCACGGAGTACAGCTAATGTTCATATCTGATTTGAAAAAAAAAAAAAAAAAAAAAAAAACACCAGGTATACAGCTGATGCCATATATGCTACCTTATATCTGCTTTGAATCAGCCACGATACAGTTTATACAAGCAATGTTTGCTGTAATCAAACGACAATTTTTCATTTCCTTTCCCATGGCATCAAACAACAGTCTGCTGATCATGAACAATCACGTCAGTGTCAAACAGCCGTTATTACAAATTAAGCCACTACATTTTCGTACATGTAAATTTGAAGACAGAAAGTGATGCAAACAAACGTGGGGCAGTATGCTGTTAACAAACACAGGTGATGTAGCTGGGGTTTGATCAATGTTCACAAATAGAGGTACATTTTACTAGAGTATTAATCTGTTTGAAAAACATAGGCAATAGAACATGCTATATAACGGTTTAATCACACGAGGACTAATATGTTAGACACGTCTAAGTGCATGAATAATATTACTTACTATGATTTTAAAAATATATTTTCCCGAAGACAATGTGAACTGATGTTTTATGACTGAAAAAAATGTATATGTCTCTCTCTCTCTCTCTCTCTCTCTCTCTCTCTCTCTCTCTCTCTCTCTCTCTCTCTCTCTCTCTCCATGACGTTTGTATGGCCATTTACCATACCCATTTGCTCATGGTGTCGGGAAAGCCAGAGTGAGTTTGAGTGAAACAAGGTTCACACTCAATACAAAATGGTAGGGTCTCAGAAGAACTAGTTATTCATTCACAGCTTAATTAGTGAACGTTGCTGATTTGAACTGATGTTTGACACCTTATCCTTTGGATGGGCGCAGGCAGATACACATGTTTGTATGCGCCCAACCAAGGGTGAGGCGAGGGGCAAAAAGGTGGCCATCGGACACAAGTGACAGTGTATGGGTAGAGTTCTCAAACGGAGACTGGTCAGATACCTCATGTACCTACGGATAAAGCAGTTTGCAGATCAAACGCCTTGGATTCTCCTCTCTCTCTCTCTCTCTCTCGCTCTCTCTCTCTCTCTCTCTCTCTCTCTCTCTCTCTCTCTCTCTGTAACACAGATTCGTTCTACTCGCTGCCTCACTCACACACATATACACTCTCCCACACACACCCCCTCTCCCCCCAATACGCACACACACACACACACACACACACACACACACACACACACACACACACACACACACACACACACACACACACACACA
>JADBJO010000473.1:325000-342500 GCA_016801955.1 Conus betulinus | reverse complement strand
ACATCTTTAATAGTTGTTTTACATGTTGCACTTGCCTGTTCACCCGCTTTCATATACGATCGGCATATTTCTTTCAGGCAAATTCATTCAGGTGTACATGATGTGCATCTTCTCTCTCTCTCTCTCTCTCTCTCTCTCTCTCTCTCTCTCTCTCTCTCTCTCTCTCTCTCTCTCTCTCTCTCTCTCTCTGTTCTCCTGACTTACAATGAATCGCATGGATGCAACATTTCCGTGTAATATTTTGATACTGCCTGTGATATGTGAAAATGCTCTGTGGGAATTGTACGTTGAGGATGGCCAGCTGGAATTTGGTCAGTTCTTCAGCCTGACGTAAATCGGAATAAGAACAGAATTTGTGATCGGTATATTTACACCCATGTGTGAACTAAGACCATATACTTAGTTACCGGCCACCAGGGCGAAAGCGGTTCGCGTCACAGACTCCCGGGTGGAAAGTCGTAGGTTTGATTCCCATTAGAGCCGTTTGTTTGTAGAATTTGTCTGCCCTGACTGGCTCCGTAATTGCGAAGGCTGGTTCATAAAGCCTAGTTTCATTCATTTGATGGATGCGTCTCTGAGGGTGTTACTCAAATTTCCCGACCAACATTGTAGTTGTCTGTATCTCTCGGACCTGGTTGACGCCGGAATATGATTATCATGAAAATAAGCGTAAAAGTACAGCCCTGTCATGCAGACTCAAGACTAGAATAGAAGTCAGCGGCATCCTCATCCTCATTCTCATCCTCATCCTGATCGTCGTCTCAGATTATGTCGCCCTTCATGCCCTGCTCTTAGAGGTACCTCAGTTTAGATGTCCTCTCCATGTCTCCGTCCGTGGTTTGGTTCTGTTGGCATCGGGCAAGTCGTGGGGACTGTCACTCGACGGATGTGGTAACGCCCCTCGGAAGGAGAGTTCACTCGTGCCGACTCCGCAACAAACCAATTACGTCATCAGCAGATTGCTTAATACTGTTAGCGTTTCTTTCAGGGTATTGGGGGCAATCCTAACACTCTTTAGCAGCTGAGGTACCAAATGCCATGGCATCCAGTGTGTAATGGCATATAGCTCTTTGTTCAAACAAGCGAGAATGGGCGGATAAGTTCGACCTTAATCACCTGAATGTTTTGTGAATAAGAAACTGTGTATAGCATATGCTTTGAAAGGCTGTATTTCAAAAACAGAAAACATTATCATGTAAAAGAAAAGAGGCGTTAGCTCAAACGGAAAACCACACAAGAGCATTTTCAAAGACACTCTAAGTAGTCAGATAAAACGGATACTGGAAATGAGTGGTGCAGACACAGCAACATTTTCCGCTCACAGCACCTGTGTTTCAACTGAGATAATTAGAAAACCACACTAGATGCTAAAGGCGAGTCAAATAACGGCATCTTCTGGAAAGTTGTTTTCCAATCGACACAATTCAAAAGTTCTTGGCCAGTTCTTGCCTGTTGGACTATCGATGTGTGCGAAGCGAAGGTCCCTGACAGTTTATCTTTCTGTGTGTTGGCTGTGCTGCAGTGATCAAGTGCGTTCAGTAACTATGCGTGACAGGAATATGATAAAGTAGTGTGGGAGATGACATCCATCAATAGATGTCTTAGAAACAGCCTCAACATCAAATGGTCGGAAGTCATCTCCAATGAACAACTGTGGGACAGGATGAGACAAGTCCCAATGGAAACTGAAATAAAGAAACGGAAATGGGGATGGATCGGCCACACGCTACGGAAGCCTATATCCAACGTAACCAGGCAGGCTCTGGATTGGAATCACAAGGAAAGTGGAAAGTGGGTCGACTGAAACAGACTTGGCGCAGGAGTGTCGACGCTGAGGTGAAGGCCGCCGGAATGACGAGGGCCCAGCTAAGGAAGACCTGCCAGAATGGCGTGCGTTGGAGTGTGGTCGCGGCCCTATGTTCCTCAAGGAATCAAGAGGCATAAGTCAAGTCAAGTGTGGGAGATAGAAGGCAGCCCTGACGACGCCCAAACTATGTATGGATCCACATACAAATTGCTCCCTGCGCGAGTACCGCACTGATCACTAGGTAGCACATTTGCTGGATGGTGTTGATTAGCCTTTGCCTGAGGTCAGATTTCTTCTCTGTAGTCCACAGTGCCACCTGTCAGACTTCCGGTTTCTTGAAGTCCATGAAGATAAGGTTGAAAAGTATTTTCTACAACAAGTTCGCAGTTTAAACATCTGTTCGACGGTGGAACCAAGCCCTGATCTTCAACAGTAATGGTGTCTGCCTGTGGTGGTAAACTATTCAGAATGACTTTGAGCATCCCTGGCATGGATGGTAATGCTGATAATGAGGCAGCTCTGTCAGTGTTGGATATTTCCTTTTCTTGGGAAGAGTGACAATTAGTTTTATGTTATGGAGTTCATTGCGTGGGCCGCACGTCAGTGCCATATTTAGTTGTTGATGGCAGTTAGAATATCATCTGCTGCCTCTCCGCTATGTTTGAAGGGGTTTTGCAGGCATGTTGTTGATGCTTGCAACCTTACCACATTTCAGCAACTTCAATGCTGTTACGAAATGTTCACAGAGTGACGGATAGTCATCTTCGCTCAATGAATCGTGTACTGTTAGCATGCTTGGTCGTCCTATACCCCTTTTTGTTGCAGAGTTCAGAGTGATGTTTTAACCAATCTTTTTATGATATATGCTTCCTGCGTAAGACAGATGCTGTCTTGATTTGAATAGCGTTGACTTTGCTTCTGTTTGGCCAATTCTTTACAGTCTTGAAGACTGAAATCACTGTCGTTGTTGTCTAGGTTTGTTTTCAATGTGTTCACAAAGTTGTTGTTTGATCCTGACTTTCCTTTGCTAATTTTGTGAGTTGTTTTTGCAACATGGTAACAGCCCTGATGTGGTCCTTTGCGGTCGGCTGGGCTAAAAGCAACGTTATCACTACCATTACCTTTTTTTTTTTTTTATCTTATTTCCTGACTGATCCTCTTGTTTATACTTTCAGCCTGAGTCTTCTCGCGCGATTTAAAGCTCCCTTCAGTGTCATACATCTCAGAGATATTTCTTGTGAATCATGGGTTAGAATTCTGGGGGGCTTACTCCTAGGACCTCTGCTGTTGTTTTAGTCACCTCCTGTCTGGAACTTTGTGAGAGTTTTAAGGTCTCTTTTAAGCAGTAGCAGAAGGGTGAATTATTTCTCTCCTGTAGCCACATGGAATAGCACAGTGATGTCGGGCTCAGTCTGTTAATACTGAATTTGAAATTGCGGTGTTTTGGGTTTTTTTTTTCATTTTTATATAACTCTCTTGTTGTTCTGAAACACATTTTAAAAATCACATCGACAAGGTCATGGTTACTGTTAAACTCATCTTAGAGAAATGTCCATGTTTTCACCTTATTGATGATAGACGTATGAAATACCGCCTTTTCCCAAGGATACAGTCTACCTGGCTGTGATACTGGCCTTTTGGGGATCGTCATGTTCCTCGTCAGAATGCTGTATGTTCACTGTGAGAGTTAAGAAGAAAGAAGTGATCAACACTGACGAATGCTAGTGCACGTGGCCCCCTATCAGTGGTGGCCTCATTACCGTGAGGACTGCGCTCATTCCCCAAAAATCTCTTCTTAGTTCTCTGTGTTAACCTAGCCACTTCAGTGACCCTGAACGACGAAGAAGATATTCTTACAGTGAGGACTGCGCTCATTCCCCCAAATCTTCTTAGTTCTCTATGTTAACCTCGGCATTTCGGTGACCCTGAACGACGAAGATATTCTTACAGTGAGGACTGCGCTCATTCCCCCAAATCTTCTTAGTTCTCTATGTTAACCTCGGCATTTCGGTGACCCTGAACGACGAAGATATTCTTACAGTGAGGACTGTGTTCATTCCCCCAAATCTTCTTAGTTCTCTGTGTTAACCTCGGCATTTCGGTGACCCTGAACGACGAAGATATTTCTTACAGTGAGGACTGCGGTCATTCCCCCAAATCTTCTTAGTTCTCTGTGTTAACCTCGGCATTTCGGTGACCCTGAACGACGAAAGATATTCTTACAGTGAGGACTGCGCTCATTCCCCCAAATCTTAGTTCTCTGTGTTAACCTAGCCACTTCAGTGACCCTGAATGAGGAAGATACTCTTACAGTGAGGACTGCGGCGATTCCCCCAAATCGTCTTAGTTCTCTGTGTTAACCTCGGCATTTCGGTGACCCTGAACGACGAAGATATTCTTACAGTGAGGACTGCGGTCATTCCCCCAAATCTTAGTTCTCTGTGTTAACCTAGCCACTTCAGTGACCCTGAATGAGGAAGATACTCTTACAGTGAGGACTGCGGCGATTCCCCCAAATCGTCTTAGTTATCTGTATTACCCTAGGCACTTCAGTAATGCTGAATGAGGAAGATGTTCTTACAGTGAGGACGGCAGTAATTCCCCCAATCATCATATAATTATCTGTGTTAACCAAGGCATTTCAGTGACCCTGAACGACGAAGATGTCATTCCTGTCAACCGTGTTGGTGATCAGTTGAAGCTAAAGGTCACGTTCTTCGATGTGGTCATCGACATAGTCAGATATGGGAACATGCATTTGTCCAGCTGTGATGTAATAATGATAATAATAATGAATACTTATATAGCGCCTATTCTCGACTAGAGCCCAAGCTCTAAGCGCTTTATAATCAACACTCGTTTACACAACGGGCTGCCTACCTGGGTAGTGCCGACTGAAGAGCTGCCAGCTGGCGCTTCATTCAGTCGTTTCCCGTGTCATCCAGTCAGTATCGTTCAATATCGTTCACGCAGTTTCCTTACTTCCTTCATTCTTTCCATTTCTCACGCAGGTGCATGCTATGTGTAACGTGTCATCCATACCAACGGGCCAAACTGGCCTTCTCTTCCGAAAGTTGGTGATGGGATTTTACGTGTGTGCAAGATATTATGCGTGCGTTCACACACGGGACCTCGGTTTATAGTCTCATTCGAAGGACTGTATGGGAAATGGAGTCAGAACCAATGTTAACTCCGAGGGAAAAATCCCCCTGTACCGAACGCCCCAGCAGAGATTCGAACCCGCAACCCCAGGATCACCAAGATTACGAGTCAGGCGCTCTACCAACTGAGCTATTCCGGCTCCCAGGTTGTCAACAGGTTTCACCTGCAGGCGGGTGGTCATGTTTCTGATGGAAATAGGACAAACACCTCAACATAGCGTGCCTGAGGTTCTCTTCAACGTGAAACCCTCTCTAGTATACGTCTGTCTTCTTCGCTACAACAGTACAGGATATGCCCTGCTTCTGTCAGTACTTCTCTCGTATTCTTGCATCATCTGACTTCACACATACACACACACACACACACACACACACACACACGCAGAGAGAGAGAGAGAGAGAGAGAGAGAGAGAGAGAGAGAGAGAGAGAGAGAGAGAGAGAGAGAGATATGTCAGGCCCACCTGTCCATCTCAAGTGTCAACTCTGTCAGTTTTCCAACCCACCTGAGTGTTCGTAACTTCCAAGTGGCAAGTGCGGGGATGTTCTTAGCACAGTCACTCTGTGGTTTTTCTCCCCAGAGCATTCCTTTTGTATCCGCCTTGAATGGAGGTGGACGGATAGCGTGGCTATTGTTAGCCGGGGCTAAGCCCGACCCAGTATGATCTCTGCAGGTTTATTTGTCTTGTGGTGTGTCTTGGCGAATGGAAACCTGCAGTGCCCATCCCTCTCCAGGTAGGATTTTTTTGATGTATGGCAGGTGGTAGTGACCTACCAGAAGCAGAGGAAAACTACAGACTTCAACATAAGTTAAGGACCACTTGCAATCTGTCTGACAAATGCAACACGCGCGCGAAACCAAAAATGTTTCATGTGTACAGATATTTAATTGCAACCCTTGTGAATCAAATTAAAGCAATTTCATTTGGATTGCGTAATGTTTTTGCAATGATAAAGCAATGTAAAGAGACCCACCCTGGGAAAAGAAAATCCACAAACACGTTTCTTTAATCTGTTCAAAAACGGATGTGTCCACCCCGCGCAGCAAACGATCGAGACAGCGCTGCCTCATGGAGTTGATGGTGTTTGCGATGACGGCCTGTGGGATGTTTTTCCCGCTCCTGTCGCAGGACGTGCAGCAGCTGTTCCCGATTAGCTGGACGTGGGCGGTTTGCATGGTCTCGCTGGCCAAGTTCTCCCCAGATGTTTTTGATTGGATTGAGACCTGGACTGTTCGCAGGCCATGCATCCTGGTGATCCCAGCTTCCTGAATAAAAGTGTTGACAGCCCTGCAGCGGTGTGGTGTGGTGTTGTCATCCTGAAGGACAGCTTGGGGTCCGATCTGCTGGAGGGTCACTGTGACCAGAGGCTGTAAGATCTCCTGCAAGTAGCGCTGCCCATTGAGCATGCCCTCCATATGGTAGAGAGGAGTCCTGTAGTGTCGGCTGATGCCTCCCCAAACCATAATGGAGCCACCTCCAAAAGGAGCCACCTCCTGGATAGCATCATCTTGCAGCTGCTCCTGTGGGCGCCGCCACACCCTGATGCGGCCGTCTTTGGGGCTCACCATGAAAGCACGATTCGTCGGTGAACAGGACATGGCCCCAATGAGCACGAGTCCACCTCAAACGGTCCTGGCACTAAGCAAGTTGGCGTGCCCTGTGACCTGCAATCAGCATGGGCTTCTTCACTGGACGCCTGGAACGCAAGGCGGCGGCATGTAGGCGACGCCGAGTGGTCTGCCCGCTTACTGCTGTGTTGGTGGAGCACGCAGTTGCTGACTCAAGGCATTGGCGTGGTTGTTGTCCTCTCCCAAAGGGCCTGTCTGCAGAGGTACGGTCCTCACGTTGTGAGGTTTTCTTGGGGCGCCCTGGGCATGGCCGTTCCTGGACGGTGCCTGTGGTTTGATGGCGCTGTCTCAGACGGATGATGACCGAGTGTAACACTTGCAGCCTTCTGGCCACCTCTCGGACGCGTACTCCGTCCTGCAGCCAGGCGATAGCTCGGGCACGATCGAGATTTCTCAACTTTCGTCTCGCTGGCATGTTGGTGTTGTGCTTCAGAACGGGTATTCGACAGCTTTTATGGCCATTGTGGTGAGCACAACTCACTCCTTCATGCTGTCACGTGCATCAGGATTTTCACCTGTAGACAGTTTCGAGTCAGTGTGCACGGATTGCTGACAAACAGCTTGTTTTGCCAAACAAGAGCACTTTTCTGCACGCTCAAGGGAGTCAGTGCAGCTGTTGCATGCTTGGCAGTATTTATTGAGAAGGCCTAACGACTGTCGCGTTCAGAAACCTTGCAATTACTAACCTTTATTTGATATTTGATTTTGAAAGCACCTAAGCATTCTGCGGTGTGGTCCTTAATTTATGTTGAAGTCTGTATATGACCGGACTACAGAGTAGCAGACAGACATTGAGGAAACCAAGAACATCAGTCCCAAAGAGGAGGTCTCTCCAATTCAGTGTACGAATTTCTTCACATGAGTAGGACAAAGTGTAGGACTTGATTCTCATGGCATGTCATTTACAAACAATCTGCTGATGACTTGTTTTCTGTACTAAAGAAAAGAACAACCAGGCGAAATCTTTTCTTAGAGTTTGCAGAAGCAGATCTTCATTGTCATCGACATTCTAGTCAGTTTGACGTGTTCTTACGTCCCTCCAGTGACGGAAAAGACGGCTGGTATGTGTGCCACGTGTGAAAAATATTATAAAATTAAAACAATGTCTGCGTTCAGTAAATTTTACTAAATCCGGAGTTATTTCCTTTCGAACTTTATTAAGACACTTTCATTTCATGAAAAATTAATCAACAGGACGCTCTGAAATCAAAAGAATACGGCATAATGGCATTCAATGAACTGATCCTTTTGGAACGGTTAATCCAAATTAAAACACATGTCTGCTGTCACAATGTTGGATAACATTAGCTCAGATATCTGGCCACTGGAAATGTTGAAAGAATTCCATGAAGTGTCGATGTTCATAAAAAAAAAAACCTACCAGGTATGATACCATTGCAGAATACTTGAAAACTTGTTTTCTGTTGATGGCTAAAAAGGAAGGTGACGTTTATTTGTTGTAAAATTATTACATGCCTAGAACTCCATATCCATGCTGCTTGCGCTACCTATTCATCTACCGCACTTGACCATAAATACTCAAAGAACGAACAAGGCAGTTTATTTCAACTGCTTTCCGATGGTAGTCTCAACCGTGTTTGCAATTAAAAGATCTGTTACAAACAGAATATAATCCTGCCGAATAAGACGTACTGTTCTTTGTTCACGTATATGTACTTAAAACATTTATGAAGAACTCGCATTGCTTGTTCCTTTACTCTGTTTCGTCTGTTTGGTTATGTATTTGTCTTAGAGAGTAAGACCAACAGAAACAGCATTGGGTGTTTGTTCAGTGGCTGGCTTTGGTGTTTGTCTGTCTGCCTGTTTACTCCAAGAACCGCTAGTCATGAGAGCTTGGGATTCACAGACAAGACAAACAACCCCAACACCTACCTTTACCTCAGCTTCCCATACCCTGGTTCTTCCTGTAAAGCAGTGCCACCAGGTTTCATCGTCAGGAATCATGTTAGCAGCTGCTTGGTCCATAGAGTGTGAATGCTGAGTCGCAAGGGGACTGTGTTGTTGGTAGAGAACTACAAGTGGGTAGCACTTCGGTTCGTGAAATAGGTACACACTATTCTTGCCTGTCGTCTCTGTCAGCCTGTGTGATACTACTGGTAGAAGAATGCACACATCAATCTGAAACAGACACTTCACTTAGCATTACTTTTTCATATAAGACATTCAGGTGATTGTGATTACGCAAAACATCCAGAGGATTGTGATCACAGGTACCGACGGCAAGCTGTTTGACAGAAATCAGCGAACCCTTAAATGCACACTCCCCGCTCTAAATATACACATGAAAAAAAAAGAGAGAGAGAGATTAGCAAGAAAGAAAAGGTTTAAACAACCAAGAATTGATTCAGCTTTTTTTTTCCCATTTAGACTGCACTTTATCGCCATTACAAATAAGACTTGTTGCATTAAGGCTGGGCGGTTAAGAAAAAAAGGAAATCTTGTCTAACTCTGTTCAGCCATCATGTTTGTCTGTGTTTCAAAAATAATCACCTCCACTGATTGATCGAAGAAACGATCAAAAACTGTTACCTTCTCCTGCCTTTTGTGAGTGGACTTTTTTCCAGAAAATAATATGCCCATGCGCACATTTGAAGTGCTGTATTAGTTCATACCATCACGTCCATAGCAGCATGTATCAAATTGTATTTGCTAGACATGGGTCAATGATTCATAGACCCTGAAGACTCTGTAAAGAACTGTGTATTGGAAAGGAATGGTGCACATAGCTCACATTACCTGCTGCCGAAAAAGAGGGGCCAATGAAATGTACACCGATACAGGCTCGGCCGAAAAGAGCGAGCCGATATGTGTGTCGCATTTTACAGGTCCGAGCTAGAGGAGTTACAACCCTTTGCAACACTTTTTAACACACACACACACACACACACACACACACACACACACACACACACACGCACACACACACACGCACACACACACACACACATGTACACACACACACACACACACACACACACACACACACACACACACACACACACACACACACACATGTACACACACACACACACACATACACACACACACGCATGTACACACACACACACACACACACACACACACACACACACACACACACACACACACACACACACACACACACACACTATAATTGTGATTCTCAATGAGTTTTATTTTGATTCAAACTGAGTTCTGGTATTTTTACTGATTTCATGTCCCAAGACAAAATCCTTGAGACTCGTCTACAGGCTGATGTTTCTTCTGATGCTTCCATCTGCTGCATGGCATTGCATAATACTATAGTTATAACACAACATTAAAAACTGACCCTTAGTGAGTGTGGCTATGCTTATCTTTTGCAACCCAGAAACAAGTTCTCCAAGACTGACGTTTGTGATTTGTTATACAAAAAAAGCTTCATTAACTTCTGGTCAAATGCCGTTTAAAGTCTAAATTGTGTCATCTACAGACACTATTAATGTTAGTGATTTTTTAAAATTTTGATTTGTTATCAGCTGTTTTCTTATGACATCAATGAGTGAGCCTTTACATAGTCTGTTCAGTAATGTTCTCCAGTCGTACCGTAGATCACTTCAGATGTTCATCTTCAATTCCTCCCTCTCTCCTTCTATGTATCCTGCTTCCTGTTATTTATTCCACCGTCCTGTTCTTTTCTTCCCGTCCCCACTTACATTTTTTCCCTTAATGACAACATGCTAATGTGAAAGTTCTTACCTTAATTCCAGTAGGTGTTTACAACCACCTATACGTATGACGGAATACTGAAAAGAATTCTTTCTTCTTCCCGTGGTAATAGGTTTACGTCATGGTGCGGGTGGGGTAGGGGCTGTAAACAAGGTTCCACCTGGGAGACGAAGTTCGTAATGAATTTATCGGCCAGGCTGGACATGTGTTACGGTCAGCTTTGATGGCCACAAGTTTGTGATCAGGGGAAGCCACCTAACTGCTAGATTTCCTCCGACGTCAAGCATGGAGGGGGGTGGATACCTACAGGTTAGTGGCACACAAGAGACACGTACACTGGCAGAAAGATGGGTAAAACAACAAAGTCTCTATTACCGATCGGTCACCGCCGGAGCCAACACATTTACATACGCGGGCTCTGGTTGGTTTATGGAGTAAGACGTCAGGCTCTTGTGCTAAGGTCAGGACTTTGATTCCCACCCGAGACTGCAGCATTGGCGAGACTTTTTCTTCGGAGGTAACATCTTTGATGACTCCAGTCAACTCCTGATCTTTCAGGTGAGATTTAAGCGAAGGTTCTCGATCGTGTCTTGCACGTATGCTAAATTCCGATCCAGCTTTTGGAGAAGAGTATCCATATCGTGCAGGCTGGATATATGATACAAAAAACAAAACAAAACAAAACAAAAAACACGCAAACAGGTATTATCCCGAAGACGTACATGACAACCTTCATGGTGGAATAAGAAACGGTCGTATACGCAAAAAAAAAAACCCAACTCATTCCTTGTGAACCTCAGAAGTTTTGCTGAAGAACGAAGAGAGAACAAGTACTATGTCTTTCCATACCACATTGGAGGGGGAATGAAAGGTATGCCACTGATAGAGTCACGCTAAACGAAAGATTAGTGGAGGGAATATCCTCACTATTGCTACATAGATTGTAAGAACACTTGTTTTATCAAACAAGAAAACTACAGGAACTCACGAGTGAGCTGTGGAGGTATATCTGGCACATTGTGGGCCTCAGATGGAAGAAAACTAGGGAGACATCTAACAGATGACGTGCCTCTACTCCAACAGAACCGGTAGCATCTGACTTGAGCTGGTTTGGGTATAATGTAGGGAAAGAGTAACGTGACCCCGTGTAAGTCTACAGGCTAAAAATTCCATATTTTTTTTCAATTCAAATAATGCACATCAAAATCAATTTTGAGTTTTAATCCTTTCAGATGAAGTGTTGAAGGTTCATAAACAGAAGACATGCTGTGTGGACTCTAAGAGAGGCTTGACAAAATGGGTGTGACGTCACTGGAGAGGCAGGTACCCCTCTCACTCGATGCACCGTCAGCAAATACAGCACCGGATGTGAACAATGGCAGCAATACCAGTTACGCTTTCACCGTTCCTCCCCCTTTGTTCATACCGTGTGACAACCCACGAAATATCATCAGTCCGTCTGTCGCGGAGATGGTGGACCTTGTAGCGTATGCTGGGATACTACCTGTCCTCGTGACCTGTGGCGTCATCACCAACGTCATCAACATGGCTGTGTTCACTCGGCAGGGACTCTCAGACCGGATCCATGTGTGTTTGTTCAGGTAAAAATTGCGCATCTGTGTAATCCTGTGTATGTGTGTATCAGGTAAGATACATTACATTGCGTGTTAAAATTCGCACATATATACGTCAGGTAAAACACTATGTAATTTGGCAAATATGGGTACATTGCGTCTTTGATTTCACATATGTGTTCTATCAAGTATAACATCATATAACTTTGCATGTGTGGGTATAGGTAAGGGCACAGTGCGTCAATAAAATCACTCGTATTGTCTAGACTCTCTGTCTCTCTGTCTCTCTCTCTCATTTTTCTTTCTTTTCCTCTACCTTTCTCTCTCTCTCTCTCTCTCTCTCTCTCTCTCTCTCTCTCTATATATATATATATATATATATATATATAAACAGTCAAAGTAGATAAAAATCCAAACAAGATTAAAATATCCCAAATTTTCGGCTTTAATCGCCTTCGTCAGGGGTAACAGACTGTGGCAGTAAAACTTTATATATATATATCCTTCATTCCTTCTTTCTTTCTTCCTCTCTTTTTGTCGTATATATTTTTTAATATATTTTTCTGTCTTTCTTTTCCTTTCTGTTTATTTCTTTTTTTTCACCCCTCGCTTCGCTCTCTGATAATGGATTATTTATTCATTATTTGCTTATTTTTTCATCTTGTTATTAATTGATTTAATGATGTATTCACATATTTCCATCGGCACATCCCTTTTCTCTTAGTACACATTTTCTTTCTCCCTTTCTTTCTTTTCTTTCTCCCTGTCTTTCTTTACCCTCTGTCCGTCTTTCTGTCAGTCTGGCACTGTCAGACGCCGGTTACCTGCTGTCGGTGATGTCTGGCAAGTCCTACGTTCTCCTCGGTCTGGTGGACCCCCCGGCAGCACCTACTGGAAGCAGTTTCACCTGATCATCAGCAGCCGGGGGGCTCTGCTGGAGTGTCCAACACCATCACCCTCATCATTGCTGCCGAGAGGTGCCTCGGCATCCTCAGTCCTTTGAAGGCTGCCAGGTTCTTCAGAACAAGGTCAGGGACTCTCTGTCTGTCTGTCTCTGTCTGTCTGTCTGTCTGTCTCTCTCTCTCTCTCTCTCTCTCTCTCTCTCTCTCTCTCTCTCTGTGACGTGGTGTGAGGTGGTGTGTGTGTGTGTGTGTGTGTGTGTGTGTGTGTGTGTGTGTGTGTGTGTGTGTGTGTGTGGTGATTCAGACGTGGATTTCAACTGCCACAAGAATTCTCAGGGCTCTGTAAACACAACATAGTGTGTGGGTTAGTACTTGTGTGTGTGTGTGTGTGTGTGTGTGTGTGTGTGTGTGTGTGTGTGTGTGTGTGTGTGTGTGTGTGTGTGTGTGTGTGTGTGAGTGTGTGTGTGAGTGTGTGTACATTTTTTTAAAACGAAAGAAAAACTACATTAAAATTTATTCTCATCAGCGCCTTTCTGGCACAAATTAGTCAACAGCACAATAAGTCAATACCAATAAACGAATGAAAACAAGATCTTAGTCTACAAGGTTTCCAACTGCATCGCTGCAAACCTCACTCTCCGAACTGACAATGGAAAGTATGGTCAGTGTTGAGTCAAAAACTGTTCTTTTTGGTATGATCATCTGGACCTAAGTTATTTACAGCATAGGGCTGGTCAGACTCCTGTCTGGTTGTCCTAGAATGTCAAAGTGGTTGAAAAAGGAAAACCCTGACCAACTATGATAAGACGGTCAAAAACCATTTTGTTTACTTAATTCTTGTCGTAAACTCAATTGGTGAGAGCATACCTCCTTACCTCTTGGACCCTTCACGACACATTTTCCCCAATGAAGACATGACTTATTTGTAACTTTGTTTTATCTGTTATCAAATTAATTACTATGTCTTCGTAAAAGTAACAGCAAGAGTTGTCTGGGAGTCTGGTTTGGGTATTGGACGATGAACAATGTAGAGTTTTACATCCTTCGCTACGTTTAATCAATCAGTGGTGTAGTCCTGCAACTTGCCTTTACGTTGTTGGTCAGGCTCAAGTTCCCTTGCTAAGATATAAAGATCAAATGATTTCTTTGTGACCTTACTTCAAGGCCATCGATTTACTTCACCAGCTCATCTATCTACGCCTATGAGAAATTATAGTCTGGTTTTCTCTTACAAAGAACCCTCACCTTCTTCATCAGATCATCAAGCCCAGTGTGCAGTGTATAGAGCTGGTCATTGATTTCCCTGACAACCTTAGGTACCAGGAAAACAGCAACATCATCTTTGCATAGCAATTGGAGTTCATGGTCTGAGGCATTGTCAGGATATCAGCCAGCATGGGTTACTCTGGGGACAGAGAGGAGGAGGAGGAGGAGGAGGAGGAGGAGGAGGAGGAGGAGGAGGAGGAGGAGGAGTGTGTCCGGGTCCACCAGTCCGGTCCACCAGTCCTGTTCACGCTCATCTTGCCGACTCTTTTGTCGGTGAGCTCGCTCTGCTTCGCGTGGTCAGCCCAGGAGTCAGGGTTTGGGTCCACGTCGCCGCATCTTGAAGATGACTCCCCTAAGACTATGAGGACGCGGAGCAGACCGAAAGAGTCCCCTTATATCCAACGTTTCAGTGTGTAACAGCATGCTGGCATCGCACGTCTCGCAGTCTCCAACCACTGCTCGTCTCTAGCTCCTTACCACGTTTCTGACTGGCTTATCGGAGTCGCCAGTCACGAACGGGATGAGGGTGTTGAGAAGCGAAGGCCAGATCTGCTGGTGTCTTTGCTTTCAGTAGGATGTGACTCACTGTCTGCAATCAAAACGCGTTCTCGGCGTTAATGCAGTGAGTATGGTAAGGACGTAACATACGTAAGTACTTAATCCTCAGAGAGAGAGAGAGAGACAGAGAGAGAGAGAGAGACAGACAGACAGAGAGAGAGAGAGAGAGAGAGAGAGAGAGAGAGAGAGAGACAGACAGACAGACAGACAGAGAAATAAGAAGAGATTGAGATGATATGACAGTGTATTGCATAATGCCCTATTACAGACACACAGTGGTTCTGATAGCGGTGATGGCAGTGTGCTGATCTTGACCATGAAACACGTGGGCCCCTGGCCCTCAAGTACCGCGTAGCGGAAGTCACCACCCCCCTCACCAACTCCACCACCTTCATCACCCGTCTAACGCCTCTCTATCTCCGTCACAAGACCACCATCGACATCTTCTCCCTCTACCTGGTGTCGGTCACTCTTCCCTGCGTCTCCCTCGTCGTCGTCGTCCTCTGCACCATCGTCATCATTCTTCGACTCAAAGTCACCGCCACCTGGCGGCGCCGGAGCGTGTCCAACATGACGTCAGTGGAGAAGCAGGAAATGACGTTGACGCGCATGCTGGTGACGGTGTGCTGCGTGTACATCGTGTGCATGACGCCATCAGTGACGCGGATACTGTTGGTCAGTTGTCTGCCAGGTTTTATCAGCTCGGGTTATTTGTGTAACATCTACAGAGTCTCCTTCGCTTTGGTAGTGGTGCTGGAGGCTGTTAATGCTTCCATCAATTTTCTGGTCTATGTGAAGCAGAGTTCTCAGTATCGATCTACGCTCAGGCAGCTGTGTTTCCGTAGGAACGAAGAACTGAGGAAGGAAGGTGGCAGCGTTGAACGACGTTCTGGAACACAGAAGAACATGTAACCTGGCACTGATGTTCGGATTGTGACGGTCTTAGAAACATCGCACACAATAAACAAGCACACTGATTCTCACCCCAACTTCTAGAACCAGTAGACATGGCAGCAGCTCAGCGCAGTCTTGCACTTCCTGTCAGGTAGGAGAGACGCCGGTGCCAGTATCGGCGGGCAGATGATGCCATGGCGTGCTGTGAACACACAATAGACGACGATCAGATATCTGCAAGGGAGGCTATCAGTGTAAGAACTTGCGTTCAGCCAGAGTGATCCCGCCGTTTTCATTGGACAGACGCCGCTGGTGGAAGCGCCCAAAGCAATTTGACCCCTCAGTCGGTTTAACACGTCAATCACAGAGATGGAAAAGCCGAAACATGGATGCGAAACAGTGTGCCTGTAATGCAGATAGTCTTTATCCTGATCGTTACAAATTTCAAATGTGACTAACTGCGAACCGCCAAGAAAACGTAGACAAACGAATCACAAGACAGCGTTAATTTTCAAATCAAATATTTGACTCTCTAGATCTATTTGCTTGACCCACAAACTGAGAAAAAAATAACCCTGTCCACAGTGGAATGACAGGCATTACCTTCCCTGATTTTTTTTTCTTTTCCGGAACAGGTTTATTTTATGGCAAACATATGCACAAGATCTTGTTACGTTTCGTGCACCTGAAATACTACAAATACATTGGTGGACATACGATTCGTGACGACGCTCCGTGGGACAAGCAGTATTGTGACGTTATGGACATGATACTCTCTGACGATGTGGACATCTATATTGTTACATTAACACGTCCAATACTATATGACTTTGTTAAGATACAGTACTATGACAGTTTGTGAACTACAACCGACAACCACGACTGTGTTAACATGTATATACTATGACATACTACAACTGACTACCACAACTGTGTTAACATGCACATACTATGACATTCTATTGACGTACAATAGGCTACTATGACATTAACACACAATACCATGACACTATGTGAACATGCAACACGCTATATGACATTAAGCCACAATGATATGATGTTCTATGCGCATAGAATATTAAGATTTTGGCAGGCGCAAGTGCCATGACTTGTGGACATACAATGTTATGATGTAGTGAACATACACCATTGTAGCACTCTGTAGACATACAATATCATGATGTTTTGCGGACATAGAATACTTCGGGCATACCGTATTACAACGTTTTGCGGACATGCAATAATGTGGCGTTATGTAAACATACCATAGAGTGGTATTCATCTATCAAAGATCGAACGCTGGGTGGGTCGAATGCTCTTGAAAATGTCTCAAACGTTTTCAGTAGAATCGACACTTTCATTCAAACGATTTTACAGCAAACTTGGACATGGCAGTCAGTGTTTATGACCAGTCTGCATCAATGTTATATGCTTTAATAGACTTACACCGCTGAAACGATGTCAAATCAGCTTGTTTGCAGTGTATCACTCATTCGTACTTTTCACTTCGGCACTGTTGAGAACAATTACCCATTCAAGGGAACTAACCCTGACAGTGCATTTCAGGCCATGTCAAAAAAAAAAAAAAAAAAAAAAAAAAAAAAAAGGCGCGTTTTAAACATTATTAGATTAGATGAGGACTTAACATAGAAGACTGAGAAAACTCTTTAGCTCCAGAATGCTTGGCCTTAACCTTAACCTGATCCAGGCCTTAACCCTGAACCCTCATCGTATGTAAACAAACCCTAACCGTATCCTGGCCACGACTTTATATATCATGATAAGATCTATCGTTGAAAAATAAGCGTGCAGTATGGGGTACCGGATTTGTCTTCTCTTATTTTTCCCATCGGTACAGGGAGGATTTTTTTTTTTTAGTTAAACTCAGAGTTAATATTGATTCTGATTCAATTTCACGAAAAGTCCTTCTAAAATCTCATCACCAAGTTTCAGAAGAGAAGACCAGTTTGGTCGTTGATATGATAATAAGTATACATATAGC
>JADBJO010000473.1:312500-315000 GCA_016801955.1 Conus betulinus | reverse complement strand
GTGTCTGTCTGTATCTCCCACCCCCTTCCTCCCTCGCTTTGTTCTCTCATCTTAGTCCTTCCCTCCATTCCCTTACCATTCCTTCGCTCTATCCAGCTGCTGCCGCTTGCTGAAAACTTGCGTTGAACATTCTTTTGTGCCCTGTGCCATGCTATGTTAAGGTCAGCATCTCCAGTCACTCGTCCTTTGTGCCATGCTATGTTAAGGTCAAGATCGCCAGTCATTTGTGCGCTGTGCTATGTTGTAGCTCAAAGGAAATCTTAAATGAGGCACGCAGCAAACAAGTAGAGTAACTTTTGCAGCCATGGTGAAATAAATTCACGCCCATAACTGGAAACGGGCGCTGCTTACGACACCGAATCGCCTAGCAGACATGACAGCACAGAGCACAGAGAACAAACAAGGAAATACCCCCACCTCCCTCCCCTCCCCTCCCCCTCCCTCCCCTCGGATGTTCTAAGCATGCCTATATTCTCTGTGCTGGACCATCTACTCAGCAACAGCAACAGGAGAAAAACGAACACATACAAATTGACATTTATTCAAGACTGGCACAGCCTTTTCGATCTTGAATATGGTCGGACAAGTATACGGACGAACAGTAACAAATACAGGTAGCCTCGATTTGACTGAAATGAAATGGAATCTGAACTGAGGTAGGTAACAGTAAAAAGTGAAGAGCAAACAAGTAGGGTAACTCTTGCTTCCATGGTGAATGAATACGCGCCCTTAACTCCAAAGGAATGCTGCTTACGACACCGAATCGCCTTGCAGAAATAACAGCACAGAGCACACAGAGCATTTCGTTCAACAGAGCCAGTCTCATATCCTTCATGCAATGTTGTGTTCGGTTCAACAGAGCTAGTCTCCTCTCCTCTATACTATGTTGTATTCACTTCAACAGACCCAGTCTCTTTAAGCTCGCTGCCTTGTTGTTTTCAGACCAGCATAGCCAGTGGCTTGTGTTTTGAACTTGCTGTATTCAGGTCAATATGGCCAGTCTATGATACTTCGAACTAAGGTATAGTGAGACCAAGACAGCCAGTCTCCTATGCTTTGTACCATGCTGTCTTCTTGTCAACATAGCCATTGGTTCATGTTTGTAACGTACCATTGAACGTAAAGATGACTAGTCTCTTATGCCACGAATCAAATTGCATTCAGATCAGCATAACCATTTTACAAAGCCTTGTATTTATATTCGTCAACAAAGCCATTCTTTAAGCTTTGTACCATACTATATTCCGGTCATTATAGCAAGTCTTCTGGTTTGTGCTACATTGGTTAAACATAGTCAGTCTCTTGTGCTTTGTACCAACTTGCTCTTAGGTCATTATAGTCGTTCTGAAATGCTTTATGGCATTATATCCGGGTCAACACAGTTATGCTGTGTACTGCATTATACTTTGTGCTGTACTGTATTCAGGTTATAACAGCCAGTTTTTTTTCTTTACTTCGCATCATATCGTTTGTACTATATTGTATTGGAGTCAATAAAGTCAGTCTCTCATTCATTCTACCATGGTGCATTAATTTTAGCGTATCTATACTTCCATGCTTTGTACCATGGCCTTTTCAGGTCAGCATAGAAAACCAAAGATGCTTGGTACGATGCTGTATTGATGTCAAAATAACCAGTCTCTTGTACTTTTTCCTGTGTTGTATTCAAGTCAGCATAGCATATAGCTGTTCTCTAATGCTGTGTGTGTCCCAAGCTTTATTTAGGTGAACGTGTCGTGTATCTCATGCTTTGTGTGTGTGTGATGTCTTCATATCAACATGGCTATTTACTTGTGCTTTGTGTCATTCTATATTAAAATCAACGTGTGGGGTCTCTCGCGCTTTGCTCCATGCTACGTTCAGGTCAATTCGGCCGGTCATTTTCAGTTTGTACCCGTGCCGCTCTGACTTCAACGTAGCGAGTAACTTCAACGTAGCGAGTAACTTCAACGTAGCGGGTAACTTCAACGTAGCGAGTAACTTCAACGTAGCGAGTAACTTCAACGTAGCGGGTAACTTCAACGTAGCGAGTAACTTCAACGTAGCGAGCAACTTCAACGTAGCGAGTAACTTCAACGTAGCGAGCAACTTCAACGTAGCGAGTAACTTCAACGTAGCGAGCAACTTTCAACGTAGCGAGTAACTTCAACGTAGCGAGTAACTTCAACGTAGCGAGCAACTTCAACGTATTGCGAGTAACTTCAACGTAACGGGTAACTTCAACGTAGCGAGACTGTAACTTCAGTTTGGCACGTAGCGAGTATCTTATTCTGCGCACCAAGCTGTATTGCAGTCAGCAAGGTCATCTCTCTAGTGCTTTGTCGCTTGCCGTACTCGGGTGAACGTGACTGTTCTCTTGAGTTTGGCATGATGCTGCATTGAAGCCAACATGACCATCTTCTTGGGCACTGTGCCATGCTGTGTGCCGGTCAACCAACATGACCATCTTCTTGGGCATTGTGCCATGCTGTGTGCCGGTCATCCAACATGACCATCTTCT
>JADBJO010000473.1:302500-307500 GCA_016801955.1 Conus betulinus | reverse complement strand
TGTGCGCGCACGCGCTTTTGTGTGTGTGTGTGTGTGTGTGTGTGTGTGTGTGTGTGTGTGCAGGCCGAAGCCAGGTCGGGTGTCTATCAGCACTGGCCGTCGGGGTCTTCCTTCTACGTCAGCCGTCCCTACCCTCATCTCCAGGCCTTTGACCTGGTAAACACTTCCTTCTCATGTGTTAACTGAAAATCTTTAGGGTCTTGGCCAGGTAGACTGATCCTTCCGAAGTGTTTCTTACAGACGTCCAGGCCTTATTCTTGCTCACAGAGACCTCCAGGACTAAGATTTTCCGGTCTTTCTGACGGATGTATTTCAGACTGAAAGGTCCTTTTAGTTGTGTTCCATTTGACGCATACTTGTTCTTACAGATTTGCAAGCCTGCTGTCCGTTCCTTCCCATGTATTTCTTACAGACTTACAGGCCATTCAGATCTAATCCTTCTCACGTAGATTTCTTGCAGACTTACAAGCATACCTTCAGTTCCTTCTGAGTGATTTCTTGCAGACTTACAAGCCATTCACTTTTGTCCTTTTGACGTATTTTTCTTTCAGACTTACAAACCTACTTTCTGTTCCTTCTGACGCATTTTCTGATACTTCAGTTCTTTGACGTCTGTTCCTTTCGACGTATATTTTCCACAGAACTTCAACCCTTTTGACGTCTATTCCTTTTCACGTATTTTCCACAGAACTTCACTCCTTTTTCGTCTGTTCCTTTTGACGTATTTTCCACAGAACTTCAACCCTTTGACGTCTGTTTTTCTTTTGACGTATTTTCCACAGAACTTCAACCCTTTGACGTCTGTCCCCTTTGACGTATTTTCCACATAACTTCAATCTTTTGACATCTTTTCCTTTTGACGTATTTTCCACAGAACTTCAATCCTTTGACGTTTCTTCCTTTTGACGTATTTCATTTCTTGTAGGCTTTCAGTCCTTTGGCTTTCTGTTCCTTCTTACGTACTTCTTTCAGACCTCCTGTCCTTTAACCTTTTCTTCCTTCTAACATTTTTTTAAAACCAAACTTAAGTCGTTGGATCTGTTCCTTCTTATGCCTTTCTTACAGAAATCAAGTCATTTGATCTTCTACTTCTTCTGGCGTATAATGTAGACAACTCAAGTGATTCGACCTTCTCTTTCTTCTGACGTATTTCTTTAGGAACTGAAGTAATTTGATCTCCTGTTCCTTCTGATGTTTTTGTACATTCTGACTTTTTTTAAAAAAACAGATCTCCTGTATTTTGACTTTACGTTCCTTCTGATGTATTTCTTACAGACCTTAGGTTTTGGACCAATAAATCATCCTTTTTGATGTGTTAGTTACCGACACACAGGCGTTTGATCTCTCTGATATTTCATAGTCACACAGGCTTTTGAAGATGAAACTATATATGTGACGTATTTCCGACATATAGGCTTCTGATTTTGTAAACGGTTTATTCTCACTAATTTCTCACGGAACTTACAGAGCTTTTCATCAGGGAAACTGTCCTTTCTGACACATTTTTTTATGTAAGTATTTTTGTGATCTTTGAGATGGTAACCTGTTCTTGTGATTATTTTCTCATGGGATATCCTACCAGGAGCAAAGGATTAGAGAGTGTGCGCTCTTACGTGTTTGGTCGATTATAGATTTCAGTTTCAGTTGTCATCAGAGAAGCGTTACAGCGTACAGACTAGTCCATAATCGCCGCACCATATCTGTCAAGCCATGAGGCCGACAACGATTACAACTGTTTAATACTTGGTTACAGTGTAAATGATTTGTCCCAGCATTCTCTCTCTCTCTCTCTCTCTCTCTCTCTCTCTCTCTCTCTCTCTCTCTCTCTCCCCCCCCCCCCCCCCCCCCCCCCCCCCCCCTCTCTCTCTCTCTCTCAGCCCTGATACGGCCCTTTGCAGTCGGCTGGGCTTTAAGCAGCATTACCTTACCTCTGTCTGTCTGTCTGTCTGTCTGTCTGTCTGTCTCTCTCTCTCTCTCTCTCTCTCTCTCTCTCTCTTTCGGGGAGGGGGAGGGGTTGTGGGCATTAGCACTGGGATGGTAACTCTGGATTGTTGAATTAGACTGTCGACCTGTTTTAACTGCAGACTGGCTTAGTAAGATGATCTAGGTGGCATTTGACGTGTTGAACTATTCCTCCTGATAGGTTTCGTAACAAACCTTGCAAACCTCTGATGTGTGGTAAAATATTTCTTCTGGCATGTCATCAAGGAGGCATCACTGCATGTGATGTGATCCATAGGTACCAACAGCACATTTGTCGAACTACGAGGCCACAATGGCTACGATTGGTTCATGGATGGGGTAGTCACTTAAACGACAGTGTCCCACTCTTCTGATCCCCTGTGAGGGGTTTGGATTGCATGCATTAACACAGGACTGGGGGAAGAGAGGGTTCTGTCAATTAGGATGCCGCTCTATCACATGCAGGCTGAGCTGGTCAGGTTGATGGTGAGTAGGTTTCTGTACAGTTTTAACGTCATAAAGGATGAAATAAGAATAAAGGTTTCTGGATTCTGGATTCGACATTAGAAATTCGACATTGCGGCCACAACAGCAACAGTGAGCTGAAGAATGACAGGGCGACCCTGTGTCGAAATATTCTCAGTTTTTGATTCTGAGTCTAACTACTTTTTTAACACATAAAGGATTGTTGCTCAGTTTACAGGTCACTCCTCTCATGCATTCCTGTAATTTCACCCGCTCAGTTACTCACTAACTCTTAATACGCTTGCTCGTCATCTTGTCCACCTACGATGCACCTGCCCCTTACTTTAGAAACTTTACTCATCTGAAATCGACCATCCAGCTGACACTCTCTGTTACTCATGGACAGGAAGGGCCCGCTGATGGTCAACGGAAGTGCCTTTCTGTTGTCCCCGTCACGTGAGCCTGTAGCAATGCATGCCGGGCACGTGCACACCAGCTGAAGAGGCTGCTGACTGTTCTCCACTTTGAACACGACATCAGGGATGAGAGAAGTCAGCTCTCTCTCTCTCTCTCTCTCTCTCTCTCTCTCTCTCTCTCTCTGTGACTTTGTGGTGTGTGTGTGTGTGTGTGTGTGTGTGTGTGTGTGTGTGTGTGTGTGTGTGTGTGTGTGTGTGTGTGTGTGTGATCTAGCTATCTCTCTTCCTCTTTGTTTATCTGTATATCTATCTATTTATCTGTCTATTCATTCATATCATATTTATATTCTTTCAATATTTCAGCCTGCATCTCTCTCTCTCTCTCTCTCTCTCTCTCTCTCTCTCTCTCCTCTCTCTCTCTCTCTCTCTCTCTCTCTCTCTCTCTCTATTTATCTATCTGTCTGTCTGGCTATCTATCGAGCCAGCTATACATCCATCCATTGATCTATCTATCTATCTATCTATCTATCTATCTATCTATCTATCTATCTATCTCTATCTATCTATCTATCTATCTATCTGTCTGTCTGTCTGTCTGTCTGTGTGTGTACCTAACAACCTATATATCCATCTATTTGTGCATCCATCCATCCATCCATTCATCTATATTCCTGTCTATATCTTTTTGGTGTGCATTGTTGAATATTTTCGTAGAAAGCTCGCAGATTGCCTTTCTTTTGCACCCAAGCCCAGACCTACCAAATAGAACGGTGACAATATTTTCAGTCAAAACATGATTAAAAACTCGGTGCTTCGTTTATAGTTTCTTTATCAAATTGTAGAAATGACCTCCCTTTTACCCTGAACTTAGCTTGCAGCTATGATAAACTACATTCCAGCAGCTGGACTGAATGATCTGCACCAGGTGCAGGAGATCAACATTGTTTTCCTTGTTTTTACCCTTTGCTTTTACATTGCCCCCTTTGAAGTCTGCGTGGGTAACACCTTTCAAACAAAAACTGCTGTGTGAACACATCAGCTTTCCTTCAAGAAATTCAACAAAGGAATCACGACAGCTGATAAAGTACCAAAATAGGTCACTGTAGAATACTATATGATATGCACATTTGCAAAAATTGTTTACGACAAATTTCTCTATTTCCTGCGGTTCAGAAAATGCTTTGTTTTTTTTTCTTCTTCCAAATCATTAGAATTGTGTTTCTTAAATAGGGTAAAATTTTACTGACAACTATTAAAGTTGACCCTAATTCTGGCTATGGTTCGATGCTAAAAAACAACAACAAACAAACAAAAAAAAAAAAAACCCAAAAAACATTACAATCTGACGTGTCTATGGCACTGTTGACGATTTTGATACCTCTCAGCCATGGAGGAAAGGCAACGGCGAGCACAGCGAGCGCAGATTCGGCGAGCCCAGACGCCAGGAAATGACAAGAATCAAGCGGCGAAGTCGACGTGGTAGCAGACGACACCGACGGACCGGAGGCAGACGTGAGGCCAGACGACAGGAAGTGACGCGGGAGAGACGTCAGAGTCCTGTCATCCACACTGTCGAGCTGACCATCGTGGCGGACTTCAAGATCTTTGAAAGGTGGGCCTGCTTCAGTTTATGGACTTGCCGGCTGACTGTCTGGGACTGGCTGTTTGGCTGACTGATGGAATGATCCTATATCTGATTGACAGATGAACTGACTGCTTCGGTTCATGGACTCGCTGATTGACTACATGGGACTGACTATTTGGCTGACGGATTGAATAATCCAATATCTGACTGACAGACAAACTGAATGATTCGGTTCATGGACTCACTGATTGACTATTTGGGATTGACTGTTTGGCTGACTGATTGAATGATCCAATAATTGATGGACGGACAGATTGACTGCTTCTGTTCATGGACCCAATGACTGACTATTTGGCTGGCTGATTGACTGATCCAATAGCTGATTGACATACAGACTGACTCTCTTCAAGTCACAAACTAATTGACTGACCGTTTTGACTGCACTGATTGAATGATCGAATAATTGATTGACGGACAAACTGACTGCTTTGGTGTATGGACTAATTGATTGATTTTTTTTTTTTTTTTTTTTTTGATGAACTGATTGAATGATTGAGGAATTGATTGCCAGA
>JADBJO010000473.1:285000-290000 GCA_016801955.1 Conus betulinus | reverse complement strand
AAAAAAACAAACAAAACAAAACAAAACAAAAAAAAAAAAACCAGTAAAGTGGGTCAGAAGTCCAACTGTGTGAGATAGGTAATGAATGGCTTGAGACGAGTTTGTGTGTGTGTGTGTGTGTGTGTGTGTGTGTGTGTGTGTGTGTGTGTGTGTGTGCGCGCGCGCGCGCGCGCGCGTGCGTGCGTGCGTGCGTGCGTGCGTGCGTGCGTGCGTGCGTGTGTGTGTGTGTGTGTGTGTGTGTGTGGTTCGGGTGCGTGCGTGCGTGTGTGCGTGTGTGTGTGTGTGTGTGTGTGTGTGTGTGTGTGTGTGTGTGTGTGTGTGTGTGTGCCAAATTCCCCCTGGAATGCGTGCAGGCAGGCACGCAACAATGACTGAATCTCTTTTGTTTGTGCGCATTGGTCAATGTATGACCGATACCGACTGAATCCTTTCCTGCTGACGACAGGCCAAATGGAATATCATATTTAGGCTGAACCGAATATATTTACTGCTCGTTTCGCTCTGCACGCCACCATCTCATTAAAGCGGATTCCAATACGAGACTGAACCCGAACAAATCCATTCCCTATCAGATCTGTTCTGGTCAGTTATGTTCCAAATACTCTCTGTCCACATGGGGACCGATAAGAATTATATCGTCAACCAATTCAAATATCAAAGCAGACGGGACGTCAGCATCAGAAAAACAATCGACGCCAGCAACATTGTTCAGGATGCATGAAGAAGTTACCGCCGTGGCATAGTGGTTAGAGTCGCGGATTTTCGGCTCGACAGTCGTGAATTCGATTCCCATCAGACCTGTGGGACTGGTGTGTCCCGACCGGCGCCTACCCTGAGCTGTGTTTGCTGTGGTCTCAGCGGGAAGGACTTGGACCGCACAGTCGGGTTTCATCCTCTTGATCGATGCGTCTTTGATACTTGCTCAAATTTTCTGACCAAAACACTGCAGGTGCCTGTATCTCTCGGGCCTGGTTGACACCGGGATATATAGTATGAAAGTAAGCGAAAGTGCAGCTCCGTCGTGAAGTCCCAGATGGGAATGGAACTCTGCAGCATCACACTTATCATGCTCACCCTCGACGATCAGCCTTAAAATTCTGCGGCTTTTTTCGTGCTCTTCTTTCATGGTGACCTCAGTTTTGATTTCCTCTCCACGTCTGTGCTCGTGTCGAGGTCGCCGTTCTTGTTTGTTGCTACAGGCGTTGTGCACTTACCTGCAAATAGGTGACGGTTTTCCTGCATCTTAGTCTTGTGTATTCCAGACATGGAAATTCACACAGACCAAAAAAAAAAAAAAATCGAAAACTATTTTATTTCTATCAGAAACAAAAAAGCAATAGTCCTCCAAAGGGAAGAAAACAGTACACAAGATCACAATTCCACTCTTCAAATTTTCGGCCACGTGGCCTTTTTCATTAGGAAAAAAAAAATACGACTACATATTGTCCATCTTTGGCAGCTGGACAGAGCAAAGCTCTGGCAGGGCAAACAGACAGGGTGTAAATGTACAGACATTCCAGGGCCTCTGTGAAATTCTATCAAGTGACGCGTGTCTTTCTCGTTAAATCCACCGCATCTCTATGCTCTGCTCTGGCGTCTAGTTATGAGAGTAGCTCCACTTAGTTTGATTGAGCCGTTTTCTGATTGGTGGACTCAGGCATCAACTAAGGTGCACCGAGTCTCACGTCGCAAGTGTGAAGGGGATGACAGCGAACTGGCGCAGGGTTGACACACTTACACAGGACGCATCTCTGCGCACCAGATGCGCGTCCTTCTCAGAACCCCTGCTGCTATTGTGTGTGGGCCTCCGTTGCAAGCCGTCCATAGACACTTTCTTTTTTCACTCGTCCGTCTCTCTTCTTTTCTTTTCTTTTCGATGCTATTATATGATTGAAGCAAATCTTCAGAGACAAGTACATGACAATATTTTTCAGTCCGGTAAGACCAGCACACAAGCTGAAGGTTTATTGTGCGTTCAACAGAAGAAACATTTCACAACTGATGGACTTCATAGCTGTAGAACCCACATAACACGTTTTATATCATGATTTGAAAAAGTATTCTTCTTGGCGTAGATGTAAAGAATATAGAGACAAACCGAAATGTAAGAAAAAGTGTTTAAAGTGAAAACAAAACAAAGAAAGAGAATGGGAAATTGATCAACAAACACATGGCTCCAAATGACTGTGTTGGAAATTGAAAAACAGACAAACAAATGGCTCCAAATGACTGTGTTGGAAATTAATAAACAGACAAACACATGGCTCCAAATGACTGTGTTGGAAATTAATAAACAGACAAACACATGGCTCCAAATGACTGTGTTGGAAATTAATAAACAGACAAACACATGGCTCCAAATGACTGTTTGGAAATTGAAAAACAGACAAATGGCTTCGAATGACCGTCTCCATTGGCAACAAAGTAGGCAAATTCCTTTCTGTTTTGTTTTGTCGTCACGTTGTTCTTTACACTTCTCTCTTCTCTTCTCTCTCTCTCTCTCTCTCTCTCTCTCTCTCTCTCTCTCTCTGTTCTGCTTTGTTCTGGCAACTCTCTGCCCACATTCGGATGAACTATGACAGCCAAAACGCTGACACTGTTCCGTGTTGTTCTGGTACCCGCAGCTCGGTGCCCCCCAGGGGACGACAAGAACCACGACTGCCCCAATGCCGACTGTTCCGACTCCAAGGTGAAGGACGCCTTCTGCTGTGCGACATGCGCACAGCGTCGAGGAATCACCATTTCCGCTGGCGCCATTTTCCCCGGCACCCTGTCTCCAGCAGGTCCTAGCGTGGCGAAGGAAGAATTCCAGCCTGCAACATCCACCGCCACGCCCCTTCCGCCGGCCACAGTCAGCGCCAGTACTTCTCCCCCATTACTGGTTGTCGACACCACGACGGCGGTAGATATGGCGACGCAGGAGTGCCAGGATCTGGCGTGTCGGTGCCAGCGTGACTGGTCCCTCTACTGTCTGCTTCTCCCCTATCAGTGATCGTTTTGGGTCTGCCGTTTTTTTTTTTTTTTTTTTTTTTTGTTTTTTTTTTTTTGTTTTGTTTTGTTTTTCTTTTACTGTTCGCCTTCTGTCTCTTTCTTATTCATGAGTGATCATTTTCTGCTTCGTCTCTCCCGTTGAGTGGTTGTCTTCTCTCTAATTGTTAGCCATGAGTGATTATCTTCTGTTTCTTTCCACTTCTAGAGTTATCACTCTCTTGTTTTCGAATTTATCCATAAGTGGTGGTTATCTTATGTTTCTTCCATCGTCATGAGTGACTGTGTTCCGTCTCATTCTGATCCGTGGGTGACTGTCTTCTGTTTCGTAATAGTAATCCACGTTGGATCATCTTCTGTTTCTTCTCTCTTTATGAGTGGTCGTCTTCTGTCTGTCCCCTGAGTTATGGTCTTTCGTGTCTTCCTTGTCCACGAGTGAATGTCTTCTGTCTCTCTTCCTTCGCTGTCACTGATCATCTTCTGCCTCTTCCGTGCGTATCATTGATCGTCGTTCTCTTCCTTCTCTCTCAGTGATCCTCTGCGGTAACTTCTTTCTCTATGAGCATTGTCAGCTGTCTCTTCTTTATCTATTTGCGATCCGTTCGTGTCTCCCTCTCTATCGGTAATTTTCATCTGTCTCTTCCTTCTGCATCAGTGATCGCCTTCTATCTCTTCTTTTCCTGTCAGTTATTGTCTTCTGTCTCTTCCATCTCGTTCAGCGATCAATCATTTTCCGTTCTTTCTTCTCTATCAGTGACCCATCGTCTGTCTCTCCATTCTCTATCATAGATCATTTTATGTTTCTTCGTTCTCATCAGAGACCGTCTTCTGTCTCGTCTCTGTCTATCAATATTTGTTCTCTGTCTCCCTCTTCATTAGTGACAATCTTCTGTCTTTTTTTTTTTTTTTTTTAGTGATCATCTTTCCTCTCTTCCTTTTCTATCACTAATCGTCTTCAGTCTCTTCTTCTTCCATCAGTGATTGTCTTTTGTCTCTTCTCTATCAATAATTCTTCTTTCTCTCACTCTCTCTCCATCAGCACAATCATCTTCTGTCTCATTCTTCTCTTTCACTGATCATCTTATGTCTTTTCCTTCTTCGTCAGTGATCGTCTTCTGTCTTTTCTTCCTCAATCAGTGATCATTTTTCGTCTCCTTTCCCCTCCATGAATTGTCTTCTGTCTCCCTCTCTGTCAGGAATCGTATTCTATATCCTTCTCCAAAGTAACTGTCTTCTCTTTCCCTCTCCATGAATGAAATTCATCTGTCTCTTTCCCAGAAGTGATTGTCTTCTTCCTCTTTCACCTCTTCGAGTGGTCGTCCTTTGCCTTTATCTTCTTCGTGAGTTATCCTCTTTCTCTTTCATCCTTCTCTAACGGTGATCGTCTTGTTGTTTGTTCGTCCTCGATGGGTAAATCGTGTCTTGTCTCATCCTTCTCTGTGCATGGTCAGTATACTTCATCATTATAGATCATCAAAATGTCGATGATTCAGATAGATTGGATTCCTCAGGTCAATAGACTGGATTTTTCAGGGAGATAGACTGATTATTCAGGGCAATAAATTGAATTGTTCAGGGCGATAGACTAGATTCTTCAGTGCCTTAGACTAAAGTCTTCAAAGCGAGAGACTGGATTCTAGAGTACTAAAGGCTAGATTTTTCAAGGGAATAGACCTCATTCGTCATTGCCGTTGACCGGATTTCATTCGAGGCGATAGATTGAATTTTATATTGCCACAGACTTGATTCCTCAGAGCAATGAGCCCGGATTCTGTTAGGCGATAGACTGGATTCTGCAAGGGAATAGAGTTGAGTTCTTCAAGGGGATAGACTGGATTTTTCAATGCCATAGACTGGATTCTTCGCAGTGACAGACTGGATTTTCAGGATGACAGACTGGATTCCACCAGATGAGAAGCCGGAATCTCAAGCAAGATACAGGACTTTTCGGGGCAACAGACTGGATTTTTGTAATGCCTTACACGAGATTTTTTCACGACGACACAGAAGAT
>JADBJO010000473.1:275000-280000 GCA_016801955.1 Conus betulinus | reverse complement strand
GCTTAGTAAATGATGCCATTAGCTTTCACCGCCTTACTCAGTGGCAAACAGCTGTCACCACCCTCACTGAGACAGCATGAACAAGGGACATCATTTGCAACTCCTACCAATAAATAACACTGTAAGGGGGTTATTTCCCCTGCACGTGAGCAATCGAGAGCGAGAACGGCAATGATTTCATGTACCAATCAGGGGACGTCACTAGTGTCGGTATGGAAATTCGAAAAAGAATTTTCTATGATCTCTAGCCCTTAAAGAAAATAATTGTTGATTTTGTTTTGAAGAGATGAGTGGTTTTTAAAACGCAGCGGTTGAATCGTCGAGTCAGTCTAAACTTTTTAAAGTTTATCCGAAATTTTTCATCTTTGTCTCCCATTTATGAATATTCAGATAAAGGTGCCCACGTCAGTCATTGATTAATGTCAACTGTCTTAATAAGTTTAGTAACTGATGAAATCGCCTATTTACCTTTTGAGCACTGTATGTTGATACGTGTGCGGAGCTCCCACGATTTTTTCCGGCTGGAACTAACCTTATGAAATATTACTTTTTTTTAAATTAAAAAACAAAACAAAAAAAAAAAAACAAAAAAAAACCAACGGTGAACGTGTCTGAAAAACGAAGACTAGACAATGCTGTGAAAAGTTCCCATGAAAAACGTTTTGGAACAACTCATCACCGTCTCATTGACAACCCCTCTCTACCCTCCCTGATCCCCCCCCCCCCTCCCCTCTCTCTCTCTCTCTCTCTCTCTCTCTCTCCTCTTAATGTAAGGCTCGCTCCTGGAAGGCGCTGGTCGGAGACAAAACAGGAGACAGAGAATTCAGATTGTTGACAGATGATCAGCAGCCGAAGAGACTTGCGAACATTTTGTTGATGACCCTCCACACACAACCGATGATGCTGTTTCTGGCAATGCCCTCTCCTTGGCGTTGACTGGTATCGGTCCGACATTGTTTACTTCTTTGTCGTAATATCATTCCTACTATCCATGTGTAGCTTTTCAGTCTTCCCTTCTATTCTGTTTTGTAATCTGTCTGTCTGTCTGTCTGTCTGTCTCTCCCCCTCACTCCCTCCTCCTCTATCTCTCTCTCTCTCTCTCTCTCTCTCTCTCTCTCCTCTCTCTCTCTCTCTCTCTCTCTCTCCATATCCATCCTCTCTCCTCCGCTGACCGTTTCGAGCTCAAACAGTCTCCTGAAGCAGATACCTGAACTCGACCCCCCCCCCCCCCTTTTTTCCCCCTCCCCGCCACCTCATCCGTTCTCCCTGTTGCCCTTCTCTCCCAAGCCTCCTCCCCTTCCCCTCCACCCTCCACTCTGCATTATCCTACGCCTAATGTGTATTTCAAGGAAAAGCTACGGCTCGTTCGCTTCCTGTAAGTAGAGCTGATAGTAAATCTACCAGCCGGTTACTACGGCTGTGTATGGGATGTGTTGGAAAGTTGTACCAGTATGTTAGGAACATGTCTGACTGTAACGACATACCGATAGTGAATCAAGGAACTAAACAGATGAGAGAGAGAGAGAGAGAGAGCGAGAGAGAGAGAGAAGAGAGAGAGAGAGAGAGAGAGAGAGGAGAGGAGAGAGAGAGAGAGATGATGTTGTCAATGATTCTTTATTTTATAACGGTTAAAGTATGGCTTAGCTGGCCATTTTTCATGCTTGCCGTTACTATGAGAGAGAGAGAGAGAGAGAGAGAGAGAGAGGAGAGAGAGAGAGAGAGAGAGAGGAGAGAGAGAGAGAGAGAGAGATTTGAACAGATTGGGGACGGTGATACTTGGAAAAGAGGAAGGGGGTGGGGACGGTGGTGAAGGTGGGGAGGTAGAGGCGGGGGATGAAAATAAAAGTGTGTGTGTGTGTGTGTGTGTGTGGGTGGGTGGGTGTGCGTGCGTGCGCGCGCGCGCGCGCGCGCGCGCGCGCGCGCGCGTGTGTGTGTGTGTGTGTGTGTGGGTGTGTGTGTGTGTGTGTGTGTGTGTGTGTGTGTGTGTGCAGTTGCGTTTGACGAGATGATGACGCTGTTCCACCACTGTGCATTTTCTGACTTAATTTCAATGTTGTTGTTGTTGTTTTTTCAAAGAAAGAATTTTACTCCTGAAAATCTACTAATGCTGCCTGTTTTGTGATTAACAACACAGAGTGTAACCTGCTTATGCAAAGTTGTCACTTTCAAAAGATCGCATCGACGTTGAACGACAAAACTCTTGCTTTCTAAACACCTTTTCGAGAATGAATTGTCACGGAAACTGTATTAAATGTAACATACCGACAACTGTGCTGAGATAAGAACCATGTAGGCCAGGGGTGGGTATATGTGGGGAGGGTGGGAAGGGGGTGGTGGTGGTGGAGACCTTGTGCTTTTTGTGTCAGACCTAGACTAGCAAACTGGCGTCGTGTAGTGAAAACTACTGAATTACTTTCCCTTAGGAAGATAGGAAGTCGCCAGGGGACGCTGTTTTTCTGAGCTGAGAACGAACGCGGGCATCAGAATGTTTCTGCACTCCTGTATACTTGTGCACAAGTCAACCATGGATCAAGATCGCGCAGTATGACCGGAAAAAAAGGAATGAACGTAATGTCAGTGCAAAATACCGGTTTGCTATTTAAAAAAAGAAAAAAAAACAAAACAACAAAAAAACGGTAAAATACGATACGAATTTCTGTACCGATAACCTCGTGTCATCCCCGTGCCTTTAAGCACATTATGATCTGTAATGAGCCGTTCGAATACACCAGATTGTTGGCACGTAAACATCATCTGCATACTTCCCCTTCCTTTTCCATCATTTTGTTTCAACTACATCTTGCCCTAGCTGTCCCTAACCATCACTCATCTGTGAGTAGTTTTTTTCTCACGTGAGTCAAGAAGGCAAATCGCCTGTCCTGTCCGGACGGTAGAATAATTATGACCCTGTGCCACTGTCATACTGTAGTTCACTCTCCCACTCTCTGTGTGTGTGTGTGTCACACCGTGCAACAAAATGTGTGTCACTCCCGTGCCTCAAACTGTGTGTCACTCCTGTACCATAAACTGTTATTCCCGTGCCTCAAACTGTGTGTCACTCCTGTGCCTCAAACTGTGTGTGTCACTCTCGTGCTTCAAACTGTGTGTCACTCCCGTGCCTCAAAACTGTGTGTCACTCCTGTGCCTCAAACTGTGTGTCACTCTCGTGCCTCAAACTGTGTGTCACTCCCATGCCTCAAACTGTTGTCCCCGTGCCTCAAACTGTGTGTCACTCCCGTGCCTCAAACTGTGTGTCACTCCCGTGCCTCAACTGTGTGTCACTCTCGTGCCTCAAACTGTGTGTCACTCCCATGCCTCAAACTGTGTAGTCGTAGTTCTTCAGTTTTACGTCTGTTCACATGTGTGATATTAGACGATGAGAGAGAGAGAGAGAGAGAGAGAGAGAGAGAGAGAGAGAGAGAGAGAGAGAGAGAGAGAGAGAGAGAGAAATGCCTGTGACGATGTAAAGTGTATGTATATTGTGGTTATCCAAGTGCATATAAATGTCCTAAAACATCCTTGTAACCCGCCTGTAAGCGCTTACAAATCGGCGCACATTGCATGACTTGTAAAAAACCCTACAACATATCTGCAAATAATCTGAAAATTAAATGCTAAAGTGGACCACAAATTCAAGGAAAAGCAACATCGAAGGCAAATTATATGTCACCTCCGTGTTTCACAATGTGTGTCACCCCACCCACCCCTCCACCCCCCCGCCTCAAACTGTGTGTCACTCCCCCCCCCCCACCCCCACCCCCACCCCCCCCCCGTGTCTCAAACCGTGTGAGCTCTCGTGTCTTCTGAACCTGAGTAGCATTCCCCGTGTCTCAAACCTTGAGTCACAGTCATACTGTGCTGTTCTTGTACTCACTCGTGACGTCCATATTGATCGTCGCTTTCGCAATGACCGCGAACTGCATTGCGAAACACATACTCTCATTCAAATCCAAACCCTTGCTTCAGGTAACTAACCAAGCGTATCTCACCTTCGTGTCTCATTCTTCTTCAACGGTATCGCTGTCGCGCGTGCTGTCAAAGGAAAATTTTCGGGTGCCTTTTCTTTTTTTTTTTAAGGAGTGTTCTTTTTTTCTAATATGTGAAGAAAATATAATCGAAATTCCACTTGGTTGTGTATTAAATAAGCGTGTGTGTGTGTGTGTGTGTGTGTGTGTGTGTGTGTGTGTGTGTGTGTGTGTGTGTGTGAGAGAGAGAGAGAGAGAGGGAGAGAGAGAGAGAGAATGTGTAAGTGTGTCTGTCAGACTTGTTTGTCCGTTGGTGAACTGAACTTGTGTGTGTGTGTGTGTGTGTGTGTGTGTGTGTGTGTGTGTGAGAGAGAGAGAGAGAGAGAGAGAGAGAGTGTGTGTGTGTGTGTGTGTGTGTGTGTGTGTGTGTGTGTGGTGTGTGTGTGTGTGCGTGTGTGTGACTTATGTTCAGTACGTTACTGACTGTTTTTCTTTTGTTTATTTGTTTGCTCGTGTGTCAGTTTTAGTGTTGAGTTGTTTACTCATTCGTAATGCCACGATTCGAATGCCGGGTAAAAGCCACATTCTCTGCAGCCTGTAGCTGTGTCTCTGCTGCTTGTTAATGTCTCACCCCCCCCCCCCCCCCTCTCTCTCTCTCTCTCTCTCTCTCTTGTCTGTCTGTCGGTCGGTCTGTCTGTCTCTGTCTCCGTTCCTGTCGCTGCCTCTGTCTCTGTCTCTCTCTGTCTCTGTCTCTCTCTCTCCTTCTCTCTCTCGTAGGCACTCTGGAACACACACACACACACACACACACACACACACACACACACACACACACACACACACACCACACGCACACACGCACACGCACACACACGCACACACACACAAACACTTGCGCACGCGAGCCTGCACGCATGTACCTCCCTGTCTCTCTGTCTCTGTCTCTGTCTCTCTGTCTCTGTCTCCCCTCTGTCTCCCTCTGTCTCTCTCTCTCTCTCTCTCTCTCTCTCTCTCTGCAATAAATCATGACCGGAC
>JADBJO010000473.1:267500-270000 GCA_016801955.1 Conus betulinus | reverse complement strand
CTTCTTCTTCTTCTTCGTCGTCGTCGTCGTCGTCGTCGTCGTCGTCGTCGTCGTCGTCGTTCTTCTTCTTCTTCTTCTTCTTCATCATTCATCATCATCATCATCATCATCATCAATCATCATCATCATATCCATCATCATCATCATCTTCTTCTTCTTCTTCTTCTTCTTCTTTCTTCTTCTTCTCTCCTCCTCCTCCTCCTCCTCCTCCTCTTCCTCCTCCTCCTCCTTCTCCTCCTCCTCCTCATTTTCTTCGTCCTCTTGCTTGTCCTTCTTCTCGTCGTTTCCCTCCTCTTCTTCTCCCTTTTCAGTGGCGTATCGAAGTTTAGATGGTACACTGAGCGGTATGCGGTATAACGGAATCTTAATTGACCATGGCACTTCAAACCCCCCCCCCCCCCCCCCCCCCCCCACCCCCCCCCCCGTCACGCCTCAGTGCAGCCCACCTCACTGACGTCACAAACTTGTTACGCTCACTCGTTCCCTAAAAAAAACAAAAAAAAAAAAAAAAAAAAAAAACCGAAAGATCAAAAGTCAGAGTCCAGTAGTATAGGCAGGGCATGATGGAGGGCGGAGGTCAAGCCTCTCCTTCCACATCCTTCACCTTCCCTGACCTGAATCAAACACCAGTTCACTGCTTGCTAGACAGTGTGGGTTTTCAAGACTGAACAATCTGACCACACGAGTAGTTCGAGCTCACGACCATTAGTTTTCCAGGCAAACGCTGTAACCAGTTTGACAACGAATGCCTCTAGAGATTGCCAAGATGTATGTAGTACCCTGGCCTTCCCCCTGCGTGTACATACTGTCCACGTGGATAAGAGAGTGTAAAGATCATGTATGAACCCTGCTTCACCCAGTCTAAACTACCATCACCGCTACAGACAGGACAGTGCAAAGATGACGTGTATACCTGATATGGCCCTTTGCGATCGGCTGGGCTATAAGCAGCATTACCTTACCTTACCCTGTTTTTTTTTCCCCTCTTCATCTACCGTCGTCGTTATGCATAAGGGAATGCAATGATAATGTGCATACGCTACTTTTCCCACTTCATCTACCATCGTCCCTATGGACAGTAGAGTGCGAAGATGGTGTGTGTACACTAATTCTCCCAGTCCATCTACCATTATCCCTTTGGATAGGAGAGTGCAAAGGTGATATGCGTACCTGTTACGTACCGTCGGGATTCTGTATTGCGAATGCAATGCTGATGTGCATAAGTTACTTTCCGCCGCCACCCCACCTACCATCCTCCCTGTGAATAGGACAGTGCGAAGATGATGTGTATACCCTGGTGTTTCCCTGCCTGACCTACCGTCAACGTTCTGTACTCAGTAATGCTGTGATGACACGCCTACGCCGTTTTCCCCACCTCACCCACCTTCCATCGTAGTGCGAAGATGATGTGTAGACCTATACCCTGCTTCCCCAGCCCATCTATCATCATCCCTATGGATATAGACGGCAAAGACGATGTATATACCCTGCTTCTCCCAGTCCGTCTATCATCATGCCTATGGATATAGACTGCAAAGACGATATACCCTGCTTCCCCAGTCCATCTGTCATCTTCCCTGTGGATAGTAGACTGCACAGATGACATGTACACCCAGATTCCTCACAGACAAATAATCTGTGTCTCACCTGAAGAAGACCTAAGAGGTCGAAACGCGTTGTGTTTTGTCTTGTGACTCGTTTGTCCCACGTTTCTCTGGGCGGTTCGCTAACATTTATTTAAGATTTGGTCAGGGAGAGATAACTTGTATGTCCTGCTCTCTCAACTCGCTTCTATGTACATCGTCTATACAGGTAGGGGACGGCAAAGATAGTGTGTGTTTCCTACAATGCACACTTCACTCACCCCATCGTCCCTGTAGGTCAGAGAATGCACCGGTGCCACGTAACACCCTCCCCCACACCACTCTGAAGTAGCCCATAGCCCTGTACGGATGTGAGAATGCAAGGATCATGTGTAGAGCCCCGCCATCCAGTCTTGAAATAAGTCATTTCCAATGTGTAGACGGCAGAACGCACAATTCTGGTATGGACTTGCTTTCTCCATTCTCCTCTAACCCGCTATCCCTAACTCCCAAATCAGTCCTCATCAGTCATGGCCCCGAGCAGTGGTAGGGTGCAAGGATTGTGTACAGTGGTCGGCAAAGACCTGAACATCGGTTAAAAAAAAAAAAAAAAAAAAAAAAAAAAAAAAAAAAGAAAAAGAAAAAGAAAAAACTTCAACGTTTCGGTCATAGACTGTCTTCAGGACTGATGACATAAAATGAGATACAATCAAATATGTTAGCAATGACGTATGAAAACATAAACGTAAACGGACGAACACGTGTTTTAAAGGTGTGTGTGTGTGTGTGTGTGTGTGTGTGTGTTTATGTGTGTGTGTGTGTTTGTGTGTGTGTGTGCGTGCCTGCGCGCGCACTCGTGTGTGTGTGTGTGTGTGTGTGTGTGTGTGTGTGTGTAATGAGGAAAAAGAAAAAAGAGA
>JADBJO010000473.1:252500-260000 GCA_016801955.1 Conus betulinus | reverse complement strand
TTGTGATCTCCATTATACAGTGTAATGTCAGGACGTAATGACACCGTCAGAAAAATGTTATGAAATACAGTTTTCAAGGGCACATAAGATATAGCAATGTATTTATGGTACTTCTTTCTTTAATGTTCCCACAAAACAAAACAAATAATCAAATCTGCAGTTCAGATAAAGTGTGTATTTATGGGTTTGTTATGCAACAAAACCATGACTTAGTTCAACATTTTGGGATAAAAAAAAATCATACTTTTGATTTTTCTTCAATATTATTAAAAAAAAAAAAAAAAAAAAAACCCCATGATTATCACCCCTGGAAAACCCTCTTCCTCTATGTATTCCATTTTCAAACCAGTTGCCCAGGGAGTCCTTTGCAGTTTGGGATGCATTCCTCTTATCAGACTTTGTTTTTTGGTCCCTTTCACACACTCATTACTTCTTTCCTAATGATCAGTCTCTAATGCTGACCATAACCGCGAATTTTGCATGCAAGTGCTTATGTGAATCTATGACGATGCTACATGGCGTACCCGAATAGGAACTTGGCTCCCAGAATTCACTGCGATGACATTTTGCTTGAAAGAAGTCGAGCTTGGTAGTAGACTAACATGGGCTGTTCAGTGCTGAAACTGGAAAGGGCCGCAACTTTCCGACAATACGTACTGATAAGAACAATAAATGGTTGCTTGCTTGTCGTCCTTTGTTATGTCTGTGACTTTGACTGCTGCACCATAGCATGTGGTGACGTCAGCGTGCTACTCGCTATCAGTGTTGCTTGTGATGTCACCATGTGTAACGCAGTATGCTAAGTGTAGAGTATTCAGTATCACCAGTTGTAAATAGTCATGCAGTGTGTAGTGTTTTCAATATCGGTATGATGTGTAGACAGTCATTCTGTGTGTCATTTTTTTCAGTATCGGTATGTGTAGACATGTTGTGTGTAGTGTTTTCAGTATCGGTATGATGTGTAGACAGTCATTCTGTGTGTAGTGTTTTCAGTGCCGGTATGTGTAGACAGTCATTCTGTGTGTAGTGTTTTCAGTATTAGTATGTATAGACAGTCATTCTGTGTGTAGTGTTTTCAGTATCGGTATGTACAGACAGTCATTCTGTGTGGACTGTTTTCAGTGCCGGTATGTGTAGACAGTCATTCTGTGTGTAATGTTTTCAGTATCAGTTTGTGTAGACAGGTATTCTTTGTGTAGTGTTTTCAGTATCGGTATGTGTAGACAGTTATTTTGTGTGTAATGTTTTCAATATCAGTACGTATAGACAGGTATTCTTTGTGTAGTGTTTTCAGTATCGGTATGTGTAGACAGTTATGCTGTGTGTAGTTTTTTTTCAGTATCAGTATGTGTAGACAGTTATTCTGTGAGTAGTTTTTTTTTCAGTATCGGTATGTGTAGACAGGTATTCTTTGTGTAGTGTTTTCAGTATTAGTATGTGTAGACAGTTATTCTGCGTGTAGTGTTTTCAGTATCAGTATGTGCTAGACAGTCATTCTGTGTGTAGTGTTTTCAGTATCAGTATGTGTAGACAGTCATTCTGTGTGTAGTGTTTTCAGTATCGGTATGTGTACACAGTTATTGTCTGTGTAGTGTTTTTTTCAGTATCGGTATATGTAGACAGTTATTCTGCATGTAGTGTTTTCAGTATCGGTATGTGTAGACGGTTACTATGTGTGTAGTGTTTTCAGTATTGGTATGTGTAGACAGTCATTTTGTGTTTAGTGTTTTCAGTATTGGTGTGTGTAGACAGTTATTCTGTGTGTAGTTTTCAATATCGGTATGTATAGAAGTCATTCTGTGTGTATTGTTTTCAGTATCGGTATATGTAGACAGTTATTCTGTGTGTACTGTTTTCAGTATGTGTAGACAGTTATTCTGTGTGTAGTGCTTTCAGTATCGGTATGTGTAGACAGGTATTCTTTGTGTAGTGTTTTCAGTATCAGTGTGTCAGTCATTCTGTGTGTAGTGTTTTCAGTATCGGTATGTATAGACAGCTATTATTGTGTGTAGCGTTTTCAGTATGGGTATGTGTAGACAGCTATTCTGTGTGTAGCGTTTTCAGTATGGGTATGTGTAAACTGTTCTATAGTGTGTGGAATGTTTTGGATGTCACTAGATGTGAAGAGTTATGCAGTGCGCGGAGTTTGGTAAACAGTGAAGCTGTGTGTGCTGTGTTCAGAACAACAACAGCAGCATGTCCAACTCAGACCTGGCCCCTACTATCGACACGTCACCGGGGTCAGTGATGACCAAGTCTGACCATGGGACAGCCGGGGCTGACCAGCCTGTCACTGTCAGACCAGACGCTGCTGTGGTCAGTGATGAACCGGTTACGGACAGAACTGACCCGATACTGGCTAGAGAGGACCCAGTTACAGCCCAAACTGACCCAGCGGAGGAGAGAGACGAACTGCTAACACCAACAAATGATCCAGTATTGGTCAGAAGTGAACCGGTAAGGACCAGAAGTGACCCAATAGCGGTAAAAGGTGAAACAGTCATGACCAGGCCTGAACCAGTAGTGTCCAAGTGTGAACCAGTCAGGACCGTGCCTGTCTGTGCCAGACCCAGGACTGGTTCATCGAAAACAAAGACTGTGATGCCCAGGACAGAACAGTCGACGACTACGTCAACAGCCAGGAATGTCGCAGTCATGACCAGGGGGGACGCCATGCGAGCCTCAGGGGATCCCACGGCGGACGCAGCCACAGATGGAACGGGCACGGGCCTGGACTCGCTCAACGTCACCAAGCGGGTCCCCCACACCACCTCCAGCGGCGATGACGCCATGGCTGAAGCCGTGACGTTTCTGGGGCTTCTACGTCACAAGGAGGATGAGCTGGCCGAGCGGACCAGGCAGCTGATGAAGCGAGATCGGCGGCTGGTGCAGCTGCTGTTCTCCACCACGGTGGAGGGGTGGACTCCCCTGCACGCCTGCACGCTGAGGGGGGCCCGCAAGCTGGTGAAGATGGCGCTCAAGTGCGGTGTGTCCCCGGACCTGGAGATGGGCCAGCCGGAGGGTTTGCCGGCCCATTGCAGCCCCCTGCACCTCGCCGCCCACCGCGGTGACGTCAGCCTGCTGCAGGTCCTGGTGCAGGCCGGGGCCTCCGTTAGCAAGAGAGACGGCGCCCACAGAACTCCGCTCTTCTACGCTGCCTCCAACAACAACACGCTGGCCGCCCGCAAGCTGATCAAGTACGGCGCCGACCTGTCGGACCTGAGTCCCCAGCAGATTGGGTTGTACAGGGAGGACATTGAGAGGAGGTCCACCTCCTTCTCCTGTATCCCTGTACAGGGCTCCCGCCTGTTTGTAGCTGCTGTGGTCTCTTGGATGGACGGAAGGGGGGCGGGGGGCGACAAGAACATGTTTTTTTTTCATGTGTGTTCCTGTGTTAACGGTGGAAGGAAGAGTTTGCGCGCAGGGACATTCTTGACGTTGACGCCAGATTTCTGTTTCTTTTCAGGGAGTTGTGGCGTGGGTGCGCGCGTGTGTGTATGTGTGGTTTTATTCTCTGTCTCATCGTCCATGTTCTCTCTTTGCCATTACTTCCAGGTGGCGTATTGAAGCTCCTCATACAAAGCCACACCCTAGTTTCTCCCATTAACGACGCACCGCCAGCACTCCGCAGGGAGCGATCAGTCTCTCGTTGTCACGGGCCAATCCAGCGGAGAAAACACCGCGCTGCTGCCTCTGCTGCTGGGTTTCGGTGCTGGTCAGTGGTGGTGCCCTCTCTGATTCAACATACGGTGGACACCATCTACTAACCTCGGCCTACTGATGACAATCATCCCTTTGTCGCGGAACCAGCGTGAGTGTGGCCCCTCCCCCTTTAGAGAGGGTGTATTTCATTATGTCCCCATGAACGCACTGACACACCAACGGTTAGCTCACAGAAACACACCAAAGACACTGATACGGCGAGTAGGTCACCAACACAAAGGTCTCCACGAGAACAGGGCAGGTGTCGATGTTTAGTGCTAGCTAGCATGGCAGGAAGATCTGTAAACACTAGCCCTTTCAAAATCAACGAACTGTTACAGAAAGATGGCCCGGGATCATGGACTTACAATGCCCTAGCTCAGAGGTGTGTGCTGCTGCTGTTTAACATACCTCGTCACATGGCTTTCTCTGTTGCTCTATTCTCCCTGATGTTTGTTATGGCAGATACAGCTGAACTCACGCTGCATACAGCAAGGACAGATCTTGCTCCCTGTGATATTTTTCAAGGTTGATGTAGAAGAATACATAAAGGTGTCAAGCGGATGAGAATGACGTGAAGTTGTCCGTCTCTCCAGTTGTTTGTTTTCAAAGTCTCAAGAGCAGCAGCCAATGGACAAGATTGTTGTAAAGTGAACATTAAGAGCAGATCTTTTTGTTTCGTTTTGTATCTGTTCTGGAACTGACCTATGCATATGGGACCCGCCTGTTGTACTCATGAGTATGTTTTACAACGTGAGAGGTGCTCAGGGTATCTTTCACATATGCGACATGTAATCAGAATAAATCTTGCTTACACGAAATGTGATTCATGCGTCATGCTCTCTGTAGCCTCTTTTTACGACTTCGTCCACGTGGAAAGAAACCAGCTAAGTGTTGTCAGCAATAGGGCACGAATACCCTTCCCTTCACTGAGGAAACTCCACCACCCCCACCTCCACCACCACCACCACCACCAGCACCACCACCAAAACAACAGTTAAGAGGTAAACAAGTTAGGCCCATCAATAACAAACACAAATAAATACCTTACAGTCTTCAGTGACCTTTTGTACTGAACAGGGATCGAAATCGAGAGAGTGCAGACCTCCACCAATGTCCAACGGATTCTGGATCCGCTCATGGATCCGGATCGTTATCATGGATAAGTACCACTGGGAAGAAACCTTTGGGAGAGCTTGATAGCAAAAGTTCTTCAGAGAAGACCCCCCCCCCCCCCCTCCCCCCTCCCGCCCCTGTCCTGCCTCTTCTCAGACAAGTTTTTTCTGCCATGACTGCTAACACTTTTAAAAGTCCTGGTTCGCTTTCCGGGTCATGACTCCTCCTATATGCCCCTGTGCTGTCATGATTTTTTTCCCATGGCGCTGCCGGGATTCAAACCACCAATGTCAGTAAGATGTGGGCGTCTCAAGTCGTTGCCTTTTCAGACGGAGGTCTTTCCCAAATCACCAAGGAACACCTATTCTAGATGGGGGAAAAAAAAAAAAAAAAAAACCTTATGAAGTTTACTTCTGTTCCTTCTCGACCAGATCCAACTGGAACTTTCCGCTGCGTCTGCCGTTGTCTTCAGGGTTTCTTCCTCTCTCTCTTACCAGAACTTCAATGCTGCTTCATGAGATCACAGGCTGATGAGCATACTACACCCATGATCCGACCTCTATGGCGAGGACTTTGGCTTGGAAGCCATACTCCTTCAAGCTGCTGGTTCGACCAGCGTACTTCTCAGTTTAGATCCACCTCACGGATCAGCACAAACATTGAAAGGTTTTTGTTTTGGGGGGAAATATTCTTTATTTCTTCCAAGTTTGGTTACAGCACATTTTTGCTGACAAACAAACAGGCGGACGCCGTTCAAACCGTACACACACACACACACACACACACACACACACACACACACACACACACACACACACACACACACACACACACACACACACACACATGCACACGCACGCACGCACACACGCACGCACGCACACACGCATGCACGCGCACACGCGCGCGCACACACACACACACACACGCGCACGCACGCACGCACGCACGCATGCTCGCACGCACGCACACACACACACACACACACACACACACACACACAGAGGAATAGTCGGTGGTTCAGTGCCTGACTCGTGATCCTGGGGTTTCGGGTTCGAATCTCCGCCAGTCCATTGCGATGGGGAATCAACACTGGTTCTGTCTGACATTATTTTTCCGAACAATCCTTCAAAATTGGGACTATCATCCGAGATTGTGTTCGAAAGCGCGCATAACAATCTTGCGCGCACGTGAAATCCTATTACCAACTCTCGAAAGAGAAAGCCAGTTTAGCTGTTGGTATGGGTGACACGTACACATAAAGAATGCGTCCTCTGTGAAAAAAAAAGAACCGAAGGAAGGGTGAAAAATGAAGTGAGTGATATTGGACTGAATGACACGGGACATGACTGAGTGCAGTGCCAGTAGGCAGCTCTCCAGTCGGCTGTACCAAAAGTCATACATATTTGACATCTTTGGCTCTAGCCAAGTCGACAGCCCATTGTGTAAATGAGGGCATACACAGTAAAGCGCTTAGAGCTCGGTCTCTAACCGAGGATAGGCGCTGTAAAGGTAGTAGCAGCAGCAGCAGCAGCAGCAACAGCAACAACAACAACAATAACAACAATTATAACTGTAATAATGATAATACAACAACAACAAACAACAACAATAATAATAATAATAATAATAATACATAAGGTATAGTAACGTAATGTTGTCTATAGCCCAGCCGACCGCAAAGGGCCATATCAGGGCTGTCACCACGTTGAAGTCAGCTCCCAAGTCACACACACACACACACACACACACACACACACACACACACACACACACACACACACACACACACGCACACAAATCGTCACACATCTCTTTAAAAACACACCTTCTAAAAAGGTACCAGAAACTTCGTTAAAAATCTTTCTTCCATAAAATCGTAGATCAGATGAAAAATGTCAAACTCTTTCAGAAATTCAAAGAACACGACAGATGGGACATCTCTGAACAGGGTTTCATGCATGCATGCATACATACATACTTACATACATACTTACATACGTACACATCAATTACTTTAATGCATCAACTGGTCAAATCAACAACAATGCACAATAGTAGATTGCAGGAGCATCAATAAAAGTTATCTTTCACATTCTCTCTCTCTCTCTCTCTCTCTCTCTCTCTCTCTCTCTCTCTCTCTCTCTCTCTCTATATATATATATATATATGTATATGTATATTCCCCCTCTTTCTCTCTCTCTGTCCCCACGTCCGTCTTTCTCTCTCCGGATGGCTCCAATTCTTTGTCTGTCAGTGCTTTAGTCAGCTTTATATATCTAATACTATTTAAAGCACAGTTTGAAAGTCAGCATCTGTCAGTTCCAAGGCTGGTTCATGAGGTGATTCCGCCTTGACCAAAACACGCCTAGACCCAATCAAGACAGACATGCTCAATTATATTTGCGAGTTGTTTGCATTTGGTTACGGGCAGTCGTAACATTGAAAATCCTGAAACCACTCTTTTATGAACCACGCCTAGTGAACCTATTACTTAGAACAACCACTTCCGTGCTAAATCCGGCATCACTGAGAGCATAGCAAAGAGGCAGGTACTTTTGAAATTTGCTCTCATACATACATATCAATTACTTTAATGCATCAACTTGTCAATCAACAACAATGCACAGTAGTCCAGATTGCAGGCGCATCAATAAAATCGTTATCGTTCTCTCTCTCTCT
>JADBJO010000473.1:242500-247500 GCA_016801955.1 Conus betulinus | reverse complement strand
ACAAACAAAATCCCTCGTGGCTCTGATGGGAATCGAATCCATGACCTCCCAGCCGTGAGTCCGCGACGCTAATCACTTCACTACGGATTTCACGTGTTTTCTTCTTCCTAACGGAACGTGATTCAATTACTGGCCTAATGTTTTTCCATGCGTTAAGCCTGACCTGTGGTTCACATTTTTGTTTCCATTTGTCGACATTAAAACGGCTTACTGCCTGTGATTCGTGATGACATGATTTCTTGTCACCAGGTCCGCAGCAGGAACTTCAGAGGTGACTTCGAATCAGCAAACGAACATTCCATGAGATAAGGTTAGGTAATGTTGCTAATAGCCCAGCAGACCGCAAAGGGCCACATGAGGGCTGTCGCCACGCTGAAGTCAAAGCAAATCCTTTAAAAACACACACACACACACATCTCTTTAAAAGGTTTTTGGTTTTCACAGGAGGAGGTGATTCTGTTTAAGTTGTGTTTGTAATTCGTTTGGTTCCTTGGAGTGTACGAGGAGTATAGATGAAACTGATGCATTAAAAAAAAAAATAAAGAAGAAAAGATTGTAGATCGTGATTTATTCGAAAAATGTTCTGCTGGTTTTTTGACATAAGATTTCTGTCTTAACGTTGGGCATTTTGTAACGATTTCTTGTCATAAAACTTTATGCTAAGACATTTCGATATTATGATCGTGAATATTGTATTTTTCGCTCTGCGAACAGGCCACTCATTAGAACAAAATGGTCAATGGTTTCAAGTTTTTGTTCACATTACGTCATGTCTGCAATGTACGTATGTCTTTTATTGACAAGATTTTTTTTTTTTTTTTTTTTTATTTTTTTTTTTTACATTATTGTTGTACAACCCAGTTCTTATAGGACAGGGAGCACTTTACAATGGGAACGAAGATATGCTGTCTGTGTGTGTGTCTGTGTGTCTGTCCGTGGTCAAAATGTGTTCCACTCGCTCCAGACAAAACTTCTGGGCCGCTCTTTCTGAAAATTTATAGGTATGTTCATTATGGGTCACGGATGATGCCCGATGTTTTATAGCCGTTACTAACGGCTATAACGACCCCAACGGTTTTTTTTTCTTTATGGAATATCTCAGGGGCGAAATACATTATAACGGATGTTTGATGGTGACGTCAAAAACATTATGACGCATGTTTGATTGTGACGTTTTTCAGGAAGATAAAGTGGGGAGTACGTTGGTATGCTTTGCATCTTGTTTTTAATTTGACTTGGCTAGAGCGTGGTAATGCTCAGGAGACGGGCATGCTAACACATCTACCTACTCTGACTCGACATTAGAATTTCTCTCTTTTTTTTCTCTCTCTCTCTCTCTTTTTTTCTTGAGGGGGGGGGGGGGGGGGGGGGGGCTTGTTTGATTTTTTTTTTTTCCTAGAAAGCATCTTTATTGAAAGACAATGTAAACAGTACAACGTAATGGAAGATAAAGAAAGAACAAAATGATAGGAATGAAAGTGAACAAACATATCGGACATAATGATAATACATTTTTACATTTTGAAGACAAAAGGTTAGAAAATCTTTGAGAGAGAGAGAGAGGAGAGAGAGAGAGAGAGAGAGAGGAGAGAGAGAGAGCATATGGAGAGCAAGCCGGGCAAGCCGAATGAATTGTGTGACAATTTACGTATCTAAAGGGTCCTGTACACGTTCCGTTGGGGCTCTCTTGGGTGACATAACAACAGTTCTAGGGAACTATAATCATATCAATACCAATATAACGTACACAGTGACAGTCATTTGTAACTTAGTCTGGGGTCTGCAAACATCTGCCTTGGCATTAGAATCTTTGTTTCCTAGCAGGGTGATTTAGCTTGCAGTTGGAGAAGACCACAGGGCGTCCTGTGTGACCAGCGCAAAAAGGATCCATAGAGCCAGCCTTCATAATGGGCGGGAGGGGTCGGGATACGGGAGGGTCGGGAAGATGAGAGGGGAGAGGAAGGTGGGGAGGGGGAAGGGGGGGAGGGGGGTAGCAATATCAAGGTGGGATAGGAGGCGGGGGGGGGGGGGGGGGGGGGGGGGGGGTGGAGAATATCAAGGTATTGGTAGATGCGAGGGTCGGATTTCATGGGGGGGGGGGGGGGGGGGGGGGGGGGGGAGGATGGGTAAGGGGGAAGGGCGGGTGGGAGCATTAGGGGAAGAGGACAGTAAGAATGGAAGGGGGGGGGAAGGGTATAGGGACAGAGATGCAGAGGGTCGGAAGAAGGGGAGGGGGGGGGGGGGGAGGGAAGAACTGGGGAGGGATGGGTAAGGGAGGGAAGAGGCGAGGTGGGAGGTGAAGGGTAGAGGGAGGAAGGGACAGTAAGAATGGAAGGGGGGTGTGAGGATGGGTGCGGGGGTAGGAGATTCAGGGGGAGGGATGTATAGCGGAAGTAGAGGGTAGAAGAAGGCGGAAGGGGGGGGGGGGGGGGGGGGGGGGGAGACTTGGAGAGGAGAGGGGAGGAACAGGATGGGGGGAGGGTGGGTGAGGAAGAAAAGGGGAGAAGGGGGTAGAGGATTGACGGGGAATCAGGGGGGGGGGAGGTGGGTAGGAGATTCTGGGGATGAAGATGTATAAGGGATGTAGAGGGAGAAAGGGGAGGGTGGCGGGTGGGTATAAAGCAGGGGAGGGGGGGGGGGGGAGGGGGGGGGGGGGGGTAAGGGTGGGGGGGGGGGGGGGAGGGGGGGGGAGGTGGGGAGGGTGAAGGGGGTGTATAGTGCAGGGAGAAGGAGGGTGGTGGGAGGAGAGGGAGGGTGGAAGGAGGGCGGAGGGGAGGGGAGTCACGGAAAGGAGCAGGGGGAGGGTGAGAGGTGTGGGTGGAGGAGGGTTTGAGGAAGAGGGGAGGTAGGGTGGTGGTGGGGTGAGAGGAGGGTTTGTAGGAGGCAATCCAGGGTAGGGAGGTGGGGGGGTGAGAGGAGGGTGTAAGGAGCAGGGGAGGATAGGGAGGTGGTGAAGATTAGAAGAGGAGGGTTTAAGGAGCAGAGGTGGGGAGGGGTGGAGGTGGGTGATAGGAGGGTGTAAGGAGGCACGTGAGGGAGGGTGGGGGGGGAGGAGGTTGTAAGGGGGCAGTGGGGAGGTGGGTTTGATGGGGAGGTGGGGAGGGTGAGGAGCGTGGAGGGGAAGGGGGTGAGCTGCAGGGGGTAGGAGGGGTGAGGGTGGGGAGGTGGGGAGGGTGAGAGGAGGGTGTAAGGAGCAGTGGGGAGGGGTAGGGAGGGTGGGGAGGGTGGGGAGGGTGACAGGAGGGTGTAAGGAGCAGGGGGGAGGGGTAGGGAGGTGGGTGAGGGTGAGAGGAGGGTGTAAGGGCAGGGCGGGTAGAGGGGGGCGGGGTAGGGTGGTGTAGGGTTTGTGTGGGAGGGTGGTTAGGGAGGAGAGGAGGGTGTAGGGAGGAGGGGTTGTGTAAGGAGGCACAGGGGAGGGGGGGGGTGGGAGGGGGGGGGGGCGGGGGGGGGTGGAGAGGAGGGTGTAAGGAGCAGGGGGGGAGGGGTTAGGGAGTGGGGGGTGGGGGGGTGAGAGGACGGTGAGAGGAGGGTTTAAGGAGCAGGAGGGGAGGGGTAGGGGTAGGGTGGTGGTGAGGGGGGTGAGGGAGAGGAGGGTGTAAGGAGTGAAAAAGGCAGTGGGGAGGGGTAGGGAGGTGGGGGGGAGGTGAGGGTGAGAAGGAGGGTTGTAAGGAGGGCAGTGGGAGTGGGGAGGGAGGTGGGGAGGGGAGGGTGAGAGGAGGGTGTAAGGAGGCAGTGGGGAGGGGGGGGTTAGGAGGGGATGGGCAGGGTTGAGAGGAGGGGAGTAAGTGAGGAGCAGGGGAGGGGTAAGGAGGGCGGGGGAGATAGGGAGGGGGTAAGGGGGGGAGGTGGGGAGGGGGGTAGGGAGGGGGTGGGTAGGGTGGAGAGGAGGGGGTTAAGGAGGGGGGGGGAGGGTGGGGGGAGGGGACGGGGCAGGAGAGGGTTTAAGGAGGGGGGAGGGGGAGGGGAGGGGTAAGGAGGGGGGTGAGAGGAGGGTTTAAGGGAGGGCAGAGGGGGAGGGGTAGGGACTGGGGGAGGGGAGAGGGAGGGTGGAGGAGGGGTAGGGAGGCAGTGGGGGGGGGTAGGAGGTGAGGGTGTAGGGGAGGGGGGGGTGTAGGTGGAGGTGGGGGGGGAGGAGGCAGTGGGGAGGGTGGGGGGGGGGTGAGGGAGGGTGGGGAGGGGGCAGGGGTGAGGGTTAGGGAGATGGAGGGTGAGAGGAGGGTGTAAGGAGGCAGGGGGGAGGGGTAGGGAGATGGGGGGTGAGAGGAGGGTGTAAGGGAATGAGTGGGGAGGGGTAGGGAGGAGGGGGGGGGTGAGAGGAGGGTGTAAGGAGAGTGGGTTAGGGAGGTGGGGAGGGTGAGAGGAGGGTGTATAGAGCAGAGCCGAGACGGGTGGGGAGGGTGTGACCGGTGAGCGCAGTAAGAGAGTAGGAGAACTTAGGGAAATGCATCTGCCTTTTCGTTTATTTTCTCGACAGTCTGTTGGCCTGTCTGTCAGTCTGTCAGTCTGTCTGTTTTGTCAGTGTGTGTGTATGCCTGTCTATCTGTTTATTGGTATGTACGTCTCTATCATTTGTGTTTTCTATTACATGACTGAAATGTGTGTGCTTGTTGTTGTTCCTTTATTGGCATCTTTTATTTTTTGTGGTCAAAATCCTTATTGGGACTTGTCTGCAAGCTTTTTTTTTCTAACATAAGAAAATGTTACTATCCAATATTGTCTTTTGTCAAGCCATGTGATTTGAATGAATATATTTTCCAAAAAAAAGATTCGGGGGGAAAATAGGATGGATAAAGAAGAAAGGAAAGAACGGAAGAGGAATGGAAATAGTTAAGCAAAATGGGGCGAGAGTGCAGAGGGGAGGGGACGGGGAGGGGGAGGGGGGGGGGGAGGGGATAGAATGAGGTTTGGAACGGGGTGGGCGGAGGGTGTGTGTGTGTGTGTGTGTGTGGGGGGGGGGGGGGTATGCAAACCACACATCAAGCCGCACGGGATGCTGACAG
>JADBJO010000473.1:230000-237500 GCA_016801955.1 Conus betulinus | reverse complement strand
TTATACCATAGTTCGTAAGCTGGCGAGGTGTACAGTAACTAACACCAAACGAACCTAATGATGCGATCAAAGAAAGTGTACACAAACGAATGTCACAAAGTCCGAGCAATAATGTCTGTAACTCTGCTAATAAAACATGATACCAGTGCATAATTTTCTGATAGCTTTATTCACTCTGTCTTTTGGTCTCAGTTATATGGTCCATAAAAGTATTGTTTACGGTGTGGATTGCACATGAGCATAGTGTGTTCGTGTTGGAAGGGGGTGGGGGTGATGGAGATGGGGGTGAGGATGGGGTGGGATGCAGAAGCCACCTGTTTTTTTTTTTTTTTTTTTTATTTTGTTGTGTTGTTGTTTGCTGAATACTACCCTATACTACACACCACACTACACTATGTTAAGGTACTGAGTCGTGCTGTATCGTGCCATCTCCTACACTACAATACTCTACATTCTGCTACGCTACAACTACACTACTAGACTACACTACACTACACTACACTACGCTACGCTACGCTAAGGTACTGAACCGTGTTGTGCGGTGCCATATACTATACTACAGTACACTACATGGCACTACACTACCCTATACTGCCCTGCCCTGCCGCATCATAATACCACACCATACCATACCACACCACACCATATCTCCACACTTCGACGTGTCACGTCACTGTTATTCAATCTCAGTCACACAGTCCATTTCATCGTCACTCTCCCTCCCTGTACCCACATAGCATGCCATTGTATTGTTCCACCTCTACACACACAACCCCCCACTCTCTCTCTTCCATGTAGTACACCACTGTATTGTTCCACCTCTATACACAACGCATCCAATTTTTCTCTCCCTTCCTGCTTGCATGTAGTACACACACTGTGTTGTTCCGCCTCTATACACAACCCCACCCCATTCTCCACCTCCCTGCTTCCATGTAGTACACCACTGTGTTGTTCCGCCTCTGTACACAACCCACCCCACTCTCCCCCTCCCTGCTTCCATGTAGTACACCACTGTGTTGTTCCACCCTCCATACACAACCCCCCCCCCCCCACTCCCCCCCTCCCTGTTTCCATGTAGCATGCCACTGTGTTGTTCCACCTCCATACACAACCCCCCCCCACTCCCTCCCCCCTCCCTGTTTCCATGTAGCATGGCACTGTGTTTGTTCCACCTCTATACACAATCCACCCCCCACCCCCCTTCCTACTTCCATGTAGCATGCCACTGTATTGTTCCACCTCTGTACACAACCCACCCCACTCTCCTCCTCCCTGCTCCATGTAGCATGCCACTGTGTTGTGTCCACCTCCATACACACTCGACCCCACCCCCCCCCACCCCCCCCCCCCCCCCCCCCCCCTTTCTGCTTCCATGTAGCATGCCACTGTATTGTTCCACCTCTGTACACAACCCACCCCACTCTCTCTCCTCCCTGCTTCCATGTAGCATGCCACTGTGTGTTGTACCACCTCCATACACAATCCACCCCACCCCCCCCCCCCCCCCCCCCCCCCCCTTTCTGCTTCCATGTAGCATGCCACTGTATTGTTCCACCTCGGTACACCCCCCCCCCCCCCTCGCTGCTTTCCATACATGTAGCATGTCACCATGTTCACCTCATTTATGCAATCCATCCCACCCTCTCCCTCCCTGCTTCCAGGGGTGTGCTTCAATCCTGGTGTTACCCTCTCCCACAAACACAATCACACCCATTCCTCGCCAGATTACCCTCTCTCTCTCTCTCTCTCTCTCCTCTCTCTCTCTCTCTCTCTCTCTCTCTCTCTCTCTCTCTTCTCGTGACATGTGCCTTGTTTCAACCTCCTTTACATAATCCATTCCACCCTTTCTCTCCCCGCCACCATGCAGCATGCCCCTGTTGTTTCCACTCCATTTACATAGATCACTCCCACTGTCTCCCTCTCCCTCCCCACTTCTACTTGTCATCTCACTGTGTTGTTCTACCTCATTTACATAGATCACCCCCACTGTCATCCTCTCTACTTCTACTTGTCATCTCACAGTGTTGTTCCACTTCATTTACATAGATCACTCCCACTGTCTCCCTCTCCCTCCCGACTTCTACTTGTCATCTCACTGTGTTGTTCTCTACTCATGTACACAGATCACCCCCACTGTCTCCGTCTCCCTCCCCACTTCTACGTGTGATCTCACTGTGTTGTTCTACCTCATTCACATGGATCACCCCCACTGTCTCCTCTCCCCCTCCCCACTTCTACGTGTGATATCACTGTGTTTTTTCCACCTCATTCATAGATCCATCTCACTGTCACTCCCCCCCCCCCCCCTTCCGCGCTACTTCCGCTCCCAATTCCACATGTTCCCGTCACTTGGTCCCCCCACCCCCCCCCCCGCCCCCCCCCCCCCCCCCCCCCCCCCCCCCCCCCCCCCCCCCCCCCCCCCACACACACACACACACCACACACACTCCCTCAACTTCTACATATGATGTCGCCTTGATGTTCAACTTCAGTTACACAGTCCACCCCACTATCAGCCCCCCTCCCTCCACTTCTACATGTTACGTCGTTTTGTAATCAACCTCTCCACCGTCACCCTCTTTTTCCCCCTTCTACATGTCGTGACACACTGCTGCACGCATTCCTCAACGTCACACTGGAAACATTCCACATGCACACTGAAATCAGACTACAAACAAGCGTTATTCGAAATGGAACGGATGGAATTGTCATCATCTACCAAACGTGTGTTTTCAATGACGCCTATCGGATCGTCTACATTCACCGAGTTACGTAACTTGATTGACAAACACAGTTATCACTCTTGCCATCTGTCTCGCGAACAACGCACATGACACACACGGAAAGCAAATTTTATCGGTGCTTGTGGGGACTGGTTCCACCACAGTTTGGAAACCTGTTCATGACATGCGCACGTGAAATCAAAACATGCAGGTTCCAGGTCCGCGGTGACGGTTGATATGTTGCTCCTTTGATACTGTTGTGGTTGGAACATTTCATGTCGCTGGGCCGGCCATTTTAGCTGTGTGTGTGTTGGTCACTGACATCCAGGTGGTCATACACCATGGACACTTTTTGTGTTGACTCTCAGTATGCTTTAGATGAAGAACAACAATCCTCCGTATTTCCATTACTTGAAGGAAAAAACGCACACACACACACACACCTTGTCATGTGATCTGAGTACGCTTAAACTTTGGACTTGCCCAAAGAGTTCTTCATCGTCTTCCAAACAAAATGCACATCCTGCCACGATGGATGAATCTGATTTGGAATCAGAACGGTGTACATGATTAAATTTGATACCAGCAGAACTTTCAAACCTGTCAGTAAATATGTCTTGTGTCCGTTCTTCACATTCCTGTCATATCTCATTTCGAATCGTGTGGCACTCCATGAAAGATATTGTTTCGCTGACAGCGACCGTCCACATTATACACTCTTCATCTAGATACACTTACCTTTGCACTCAGTCTCTTTTTTTTTTCACGTTTAAACTTCACATTTTCACTTTTGACCCCGGCGGTGTCATGTAAGACGCCAGAAACTGCACCCCTGAAGTCTCTAGCACCGTTTCTTCACCCCGCCAACCCAGAACGGAGGTCGTCAAGCCCGCTGTTAAGGTGTCGATAACTCTGACACACACTGTCCAGTCTGCTCGTGACGTCATCCAGGGTTACTGTCCGAAGAGCATGCTGCTGCTTTGTCACGTGTTGACTCAGACCCGTCACTGTTTCGCCGCCAAGAACCTCTTGTACTACCCGAGCGGCTCTGCATCAAGTTGTCGGCAATGCTAGGTCTTGGGTTGATTCGCACCTCCGCGCGCTGGTGTACTGAATTTCCGTAGAAGCAGCAGTGCGGTGTCTCCTCCGGGTGGGTTGCCTCTTGACAGCTTGTCATTGACTGCTCCCTGTGGATTGCCGGTGCCGGGGCTGTAGACAGGGGGTTGGAATGGGCGGCGTGGGTGAACTGCAATTGAGATAGCACAGATGAGAGACAGCAAAAAAAAAAAAAAAAGAAGATAATCGTAGACGAGTAGAACGAGGAGCTCCCCTCGTGCGACATCTCTTGCAGGCTTCTCAACCTGATCATCGGAGATTTTCACGGCAGTTTAAAATTTGTTCACGTCTTACCGGTTCATGGCCACAAAATGGCCACATTTTGGAATCAGAACGGTATACACGGAAAGAATTACACACACACACACACACACACACACACACACACACACACACACACACACACACACACACACACACTCGCTCGTGCACACACGCACGCACAAACACACGCATGCATGCATGCACGCAGAGAGAGAGAGAGAGAGAGAGAGAGAGAGAGAGAGAGAGAGAGAGAGAGAGAGAGGCGCTTGCGCGAGCACGCTCGTACACACGGATACACACACAGTATACAAACGGTACTTGAGACACACACATACACACAAACTCTCTCTCTCTCTCTCTCTCTCTCTCTCTCTCTCTCTCTCTCTCTCTCTCTCTCTCTCTCTCTCTCTATCTATCTATCTATCTCTCTCTCTCTCTCTCTCTCTCGTGTTCGTGGCACTCGGCTGGAGGGGCCCAAAAAAAACTGTTGCCTACAAGCAGGCGGAAGAGACATGCAGAGCCGGCATCTTCGTGGATCAAGATGTACGCTGAGATGTCGTGTTCTCGTCCGATGTCGCAAAGACGGAGTATATCCTTCGCCGACAAGGATAGGACGCTACTTCCAATAACTTCCAAGTGTATAATGGGTAGTAAGCGTACACTGGTGACTCAACGTGTGTGTGTGTGTGTGTGTGTGTGTGTGTGTGTGTGTGTGTGTGGAGAACGATGTATTAGCGACGGTCAGTCACACCAGACATAAACAGAAGTGGACTTCAATTGTGTCTTGGGCTGGGTCAGTCTCGTGGCGTTGTGCCGTGACAGATGAACGCTGTGGACTTCAGTAATTTTTTTTTTCTTTTGCTGTCCCAACCTCTGCACCACCTCAGAGGCAGTGCACCCACGCCGCTCATTCCGACACCCCGTCTACAGCCACAGCTCGGTCGGCCCCGCCCGCAGCCCAGGCACCGGCAATCCACAGGGAGTAGTCAATGTCGAGTCAAGAGGCAACCGACCGGAGGAGACACTGCACTGCTGCCGAGTCACTTCGGTGGTGTTCTGTGGCGCCTGTTCTGATCTAACATACGCAGGACACCACCTACTAAGCCCCCTACTGACGACAATAATTGCTTAGTCGCGGAGCCGGCGTGAGTGAGCTCTCCCTCCGGAGGGCGCCACCACGTCCGTCCAACGACAGCCCCCATGGACTCGCTGATACCGGTGACCCCGACGGAACCAAACCAAAGCCACAGACGTGGAGAGGACATCGAAAATTGAGGTCAACGTGAGAGCAGGGCATGAAGGGCCACAGAATTTGAGACATTTTTTTATGCTGATCGATGAGAATGAGGATGATTAAGATGATGCTACCGATTTCCATTTCGGTCTGAGACTACATGACACGGCTGTACTCTATGCTTCATTTCATAATATATCCCGGCGTCAACCAGGCCCGAGAGATACAGGCACCCTGCAGTGTTGGTCAGGAAATTTGAGCAACACTCTCAGAAACGCATCCATTAAGTGGATGAAACTCAGCTGTGTGGTCCCAGTCTTCCCAACTGAGTCCGCCGCAAACTCAACTCTGGGTATGAGCCGGTCGGGGCAGAAAAATCCACATGACTCTGATGGGATATGAACCCACGACCCAGCCGGGAGTCCGCGACGCTAACCACTTCGCCACGGCGGCTGGTGACTTCAGTATTTCTTGGACGGGGTCGAATTCATGGGGTTGTGATGTAACGGGCAAGCCCTGGTGAACTGTGTGTGCTTACAACAAAACCTTCGAGGAAGGCAAGTACGCCAAGGTGCTTTATGCATGGAATGGATCTCTGAGCTGTGACCACTGGGTGGACAGGCCGTGGAGATATTACACACAAAAAAGTGCTCGGAAATAAGGTAAGCGTGCCTTAGACATATCTGGAATTAGGCGTGAGGTGCAGGTCTTCTTTCCGTTAAATTTATCACTTTAGATGAACAGAAGCAAGTCAAAGGTTAGGTCCATTTTTAACAACAACAACAGATGAGTCCCTCAGAGGCTGTAGGTTTTTTAGCAGAAGTCATTGAAGGCCTATAGGCAATCTTCTTACAATGGTCTCCTTGAGGCCTTTTTTTTCCGTTCTGTGTTCAATTTACTCCAAATGAATCTTTGTTGTTAATGGATCTTGTGTAGTAAACTCGATATATTTTTTTAAAAAAAACAAAAACAAAAAAAAACAAAAACAAACTATGCTTCTTACAGGGTCGGGCAGAAACTCTGGGACTGAGGGACCGGCAGTCGGGTCAGGGGTGGATGGATGGGGAGTGGTGGGAGGGGCTGGACGAAGTTGGGATGGACTGACGGAAGGGGGCTGTGAGATATTCGATGAAAATAAGAATGACTTTTGTACCCATGTGTACAAAATCATCTTGATGTCCAAATTCTCGAGCCGATCCACGGAAATGAAGAACCTGCATGTTTTGAGGTCAGGTTAGTGTGCTTGCAATGCTTCGGTCCGCCAAAACTTAACCCTTACTGACTGGGACTTGTACAATAAGCAGACTCTTGCTGACAGTGACTTGTACAAAAAGCAGACTCTTGCTGACAGTGACTTGTACAATAAACAGACTCTTGCTGACAGTGACTTGTACAATAAAGGGTCCCTTACAGAATGTAACTTGTACAATAAACAGACGCTTACAGAGTGCGACTTGTACCATAAAGGGAGACTATTCATAACGAAGGGAAGGATTATTTAGTCGGCCAAGATGAAGGCTGAACAGCAAAAAGAATAGACAACATATTGCCCTTGGATCTTTGACGAATAGACAACATATTGCCCTTGGATCTTTGACGAATAGACAACATATTGCCCTTGGATCTTTGACGAATAGACAACATATTGACCAGCCCTTCCATCTTTGAAAAAGTCGTTGAAAGTACTATTCAAAGCGACACTCTCTCCTATGATTACAGAGGATGCTCAATGCCAGCCAAATTTGTAGATCTTGAACACTTCACATGCACTGGAAATTGAATAGCTTTTTTTGCTTTCTGATGAAAACTTACTCAATCATTTGAATCACTTTTTTGAAGAAAACTTTGTTAATTATTTGAATCAGTTCTTAAACTCTTGAAAAATATCGTGTAGATGGCGATCAAAAAAACATGGAAATTATTAAAAGTCACAAGAGTTTACTATCTAATATTCAAAAGAAAAGTAGTTGACGATCAAAAATGAAATAGCACGTCTTGGCGCTGTGCGTGCGTGGGTGTGCGCGTGCGTGCGTGTGCGTGTGTGTGTGTGCGCGCGCGCGCGCGCATGTGCGCGTGTGTGTGTGTGTGTGTGTGCGCATGTGCGCGCGCGCTTGTGTGTGTGTGTGTGTGTGTGTGTGTGTGAAAATGGCTGTGTACAGG
>JADBJO010000473.1:215000-225000 GCA_016801955.1 Conus betulinus | reverse complement strand
TGTCGTTTTGTAATTTTAAAAAAGTTTGAAGACACGTGTGTTTTCTTTTATCGGGTATTTTTTCAAACCACCTTGCTTTAACTTTATTAACAGTTGTCTTTCTTCCCATTTCATCATTCTTCGAATTGCACACAATTTTAAAACACCGTTGCCACAGTTTCTGTACAAAAAAATGATCAGGAGGAAGGAAGAGGGGGAGGGTGGAGACGTCGGGAAACAGAATCCAGGAGGCATATGAACTTGAAAAATGCTATTTCATGAAAGAGACCATACCTAGTGGCGCGATAATACTTTGAGATCAAATTTAAATGATAGTTTTACACCAGAAAATTCGTTATTGTATTCGTATACTCACAATCGTTGAGGTCTTGCGGGAATCACATACCAAGTATTTTGGATTGTATTTCGTGGGTATATGGGGAAAAAAACCTGTTTAGAACGTCTTTTACTACCTTAACAAATAGCCCGAGGTTTGCCACTTCATAAGAAGGTATGAAGCTTTGCCAAACTGACCTATTCTATCTCCAATATTCATTACTTGCATACCAGCTGCAAATTGCGAAGTGTCGTGTTCTGTGGAACAAATCTGGATACCTTTCATCGCTTTATCTCGTATTAATATATGGCCAGGACTTCTACACCGAGAAACAATCGATGCGGCGCAATGGAATCTTTTTGCCAGGGTCCCCTTTCGATTTTAAACTACGAAGTTGGATTCTCGTCAAACAGTTCTTGTGAAAAAAATGTTTCTATCTGGCGTGAAACAATCCCCAAAGCCACCTGACTTCAAGACTTTGAAACAGACACTTCCAGCTGAGGAAGTCAGGCTCGCATAATCCCTTTGCATTTGTATAATTAATTAAGTAGTCTCCTGATCTCAGTTATCTCACATGTGTTGATCTGCCATAAATCCTGTCTGAATTTTCATTGACATGAAATCCAAAAAAGTGAACACCACAATTCTTAAGCTCTAAATTTGCAACGCCATCCATTGCTGATTTATTGTACTCATAAGCTGCACATTCGTCCATGATCTGTAGAATTTTCCGCTAACCCCCCCCCCCCCCCCCCCCCCCCCCCCCCCCCTGCGCCCCCCAAACTTTTTTATCCCAAAGAGAAAAAACAATCGAATTTCACAGGCTTTTAACTGTATCTTTTATTTAAAAAGTTAATTTTACTATTGAATGATCTTAGCGACCCAAATGAATATCTGCGTTCGCGAAATGTCAGAGCAGTTGATGAAATAAAAGAGAGAGAGAAAAAAAAATCGAGGTGATCTTGCTTCAAAGGTGTGGCTTTCGCCATGTATTGTGCCTCCACTCAAGATCATTTTCCCCACCAAACATCAGGTATGCTCAGCTCTTCGATCAGCCTTGTTTCTCTGTACCTGTGTAGCTTAAGGAGGGTTGACGTGCACACAGACAGAGCAGTTCATGCTGGGACCTTGTTTTATGGTCCTTTTTTTAGACACGAATTATTGTTATTATTATTATTATTATTGTTATTATTATTATTATTTTTATACTATCACTTGGATTTCACGGATGGCAAATTATTAGTTTTAATCGTGTGAATATATTTGTTGTTGTTATTGTTGTTTTGTTGTTGTTGTTGTTATGTTGTTGTTGTTGTTATTGTTGTTTTGTTTTTGCTGTCCCATCTTTAGTGCCAGCTCAGTGGTATTGCACCCACGCCGCTTTCTCCCGATCCCCTCACAACACACCCATACCCACACCCACACATATACACACGCACGCACACACGCGCGCGCGCGCGCGCACACACACACACAGACACACACACACAGACACACACACACGCACACACACACATCCACACACATACATCTCTCTCTCTCTCTCTCTCTCTCTCTCTCTCTCTCTCTCTATCTATATATATATATATATATACATTCAATGTCTTCCCTTCTTTTATTTTCAAATTTTCGCCTTTTTGAAGGCTTCTTCAGGAATCTGCATTATCGGAAAACAACACAAGAAACACCATCAGAATTCCAAAAGTAAAGATAAAATCAGCTTACATACTTGTGTCTATGTCTATATCACACACACACACACACACACACACACACACACACACATTCTAACTATTGGAGAGGTAGTGAAACCCCCATTCTTATTCAGTATGATAAACCTCTTTACTTAAATTAAAACATGACGTCATAAGGAAATGTAATATGCGGAAAGAATGTAATAGTGGATAGGTGAGGTAAATAGGAGTGAGGACGAGGTAGAAGAAGAAGAGACGATGAGAGAGTGAGCGGGAGTAAGAGAGAGGAAGAGGTGGGACAGACAGGGAAAATAGAGAGTGAGCGAAAGAGAAAGAGAGGGAGGGGGGGAAAAAAGAAAGGGCAAAAAAAGAGAGCAAAGAAAAAGAGGGGATGGGGGGGGGGGGGGGGGGGGGGGGAAAGGGGGGGGGGGGGGGGGGGGGGGGGGGGGGGGGGGGAAAAGAAAAAGAAAGAGAGAGAGAGAAAAGAGAGAGAAGAGAGAGAGAGAGAGAGAGATAGAAAGAGAGAGAGAGAGAGAGAGAGAGAGAGAGAGAGAGAGAGAGAGAGAGAGAGAGAGAGAGAAAAGAGAAAGAAATAACGAGAGAGAGAGAGAGAGAGAGAGAGAGAGAGAGAGAGAGAGAGGGGGGGGGGGGGGAGCCAAAAACATAATAAGAATGAGGAAAAAAACACTTACACTTACAATTACTTTTTCTCAGCTGCTTACATTCTTGACCAAAGGAAGAAGTGTACACAGGCAAAGCAAATAAGGGCAATGAATGACACAGTGGTCCTGAACTCCAGTTCACTCTTGAGGGAAGAAGGGAAGGAAGTGGAAAAAAAAAAAAAAAAAAAAAAAAAAGAGAGAGGGGGGGGGGGGGGTGGGTGGGTGGGGTAAAGGTAATGTATGTAATGGAGAACAGTGCACATGGGGAGTAACAAGAGAGAGAGAGAGAGAGAGAGAGAGAGAGAGAGAGAGAGAGAGAGAGAGAGAGAGAGTGTGCGTTGGTATAAGAGAGAGACAGAGACAGAGAGAGAGAGAGAGAGAGAGAGAGAGAGAGAGAGAGAGAGAGAGAGAGAGAAGGAGAGAGAGAGAGAGAGAGAGAGAGAGAGAGAGAGAGAGAGAGAGAGAGAGAGAGAGAGATAGCGAGAGATTTGATTGTGCGCGTGCTTGTGCGTGCGTGTGATAGAGAGAGAGAGGGGGGAGAGAGACAGAGAGAGATAGAGAGAGAGAGAGAGAGAGAGAGAGAGAGAGAGAGAGAGAGAGAGAAAAAAAAGGACAGAGAAAAGAGAGAGAGAGAGGGTTGGGTTATGAAACGGTAAGATAGAGGAGGGAGGAGAAGGCATTTCACCCACACAGGCATAGGAAGGAGGCATTTCACACACAGGTATGTGTAGTAATGATAATACACACAGTGTTGTTGTCTTTCTTTTCAGCACGAATACTCGATCCTTTTCTTGATGCAAGAATTTAAGTCTTTTCTGCGATTTAGTCCTACAAAAATAGTACCAAGATTGGCCTGCCAATATAATTCCCTTTGTAAAAGTTTTGTTTCTTCTTTCACTGTTTCAATGGGGCATATTGACAGGAACGGAATATATCAGGGTCCTTTGGGTGGGGACATGAGTTTACATGGTGGGCAACCATACATTTGCTAGTTTTGGCGCGATTTGCATCACTTTTATGATTAGCCCATCTCAATTTCAAGTTCACCGTAGATCCTACGTACCACTGATCAGGATGAAGACTACATCTGATGACATATATTACGTTAGGTGTTGTACTAGTTAGATGTTGGTAAATTTTCCACCGCCGCCGGCCATCCCATGGAGATTTCAGTTCATTGTATCAGCTGCATGTCTACAGGTGTCACACTTTTTATGCACTTTTGAAAAAACAGAACATTGTTTGGGGCCCATGTTGGACAAACGGTCTTGGGATTGTTGGTTTATATATATTTCACCTAGATTTGTCTAATCTTCTATTGGCAGCTATTATGGTTTTACGGGGGGGGGGGGGGGGGGGGGGGGGGGGGGGGGGGGGGGGGGGGGGGGCTGGGGGGGTTGGAATATAAGAGATGAAGGTTCTTCTTTATAATATTTAACTTGGATGGGGCTCGAGGGTCAAACGTAGTTACCCATGCAATTCTTTTGGACTCCTTTTTCTGGGTTGGTGAAGGATCTTATTCCGTGACTTAGATGCTCCCTTTGTGAGATCTGCGACTTGACTCTCTTTTTCAGAATCTCATCATTACTTACCAGCATCCTGAGCCTTGTACCAATTCCTACTGCAAGGCCTCTAAATACTGAATTTGGTGACAAGAGGAGGGGGGTAGATAATATATATCTATATATATATATATATATATATATATATATATATATATAAAATACCACTAAAATGCCTAATAAAATTCTTAAAATGCTCGACCCCTTGGGGAGCAACATCTCTGTTAAAAATAGAATGGTAAAAGGAAGTTTTAAAAATCGACAGGTCTGTTTCGAGACAACCCAAAACCATCCTGAGGAGAGAGCCAGCGCTCGAAAACAGACCTGTCGATTTTAAAACTTCCTTTTACCATTCTATTTTTAACATATATATATACTACACACACACACACACACACACACACACCACACACACACCACATATATATATATATATATATATATATATATATATATATATATACACACACATACATACATGTATATGTATTTATCTCTTTTTTTGGCGCACGTTCACACATGCATGCACGCACGCACACACGCACACACCACATAAACACACACGCACGCGTGCGCGTGCGCACACACACACGTAACACACACACACACACACACACACAAACTCACACACACACACACACACACACACACACACACAACACACACACACGTGCCCACACTCTGACGCAAGTCTGTTGCATTTATCAATGCGGTTCCCTCCGTCCATATCTAATTAAAGTACTATGGCCCGGTTAATTACAAAATGGACGTGAAAGGAATAGATGAAGCTGCAATTGTAAGCAGCCTGGTGCCTTTCTCTATTCCTATCGTTTCATCCTTGCGCCGTTGTTATGCTTGAGATGAACATGGAATGATTTGGAGTGGAGAAAGAACAACCGCAGAAGAAAGCGAGACATGTATGTGTGTGTGTGTGTTTACAAAACAGCACAAATGAGAGGGACTGCTCCCTGCAAACTGTACACAAACCAACCAGCGATTATTAAAATGAGCGGATTCTTTTTTCGCCCTCACTTTTTTAAAGCCCATACGGCAGTGCAGAACGTGGTAAGTGATGCGTCAGTGCTTTGCTAGGCAATCGCCTCAGTTTCAGTTTGCATTGCTTTGTTCACACACTTTTTCCACACACACTTCCTCCTGAACCGCCTCATTTCACGGCCTTTTGCATCACGCCTCATTTGCATTATCTTACAGGCATGTGTGTGTGTGTGTGTGGGGGATGCACTTGCATACACATGTGTGCTTCCCTGCTTGGGTGAGCATGTGTGTGCGTGAGTAAGTGCATGCGCGCGTGCGAGAGTGTGTGTGCGTACGTGAGTGCACATATACGTGTGCATGTACACGAGGTGTGTACGTGCGTGCGCGCGCATAAAACCCTGTACAAAATCAGGGGATACGGTAAGAAATTTGAGCACAGTCCTTTGCGGTCGGCTGGGCTATGTGAACAACAACAATACCTTACAGAGAAATTTTGTGTACAGTAAAGGGTTGGGGGTGCCAGGAAAAATAAAGAGAGATCGCCAGCATGTTACCGCTCCGGAAAGGAGCGTGGGCTGCAGGGTGAGGGGAGATGGAAGGTTAGGCATGGGTCGCGTGGGTGAGGTGGGTAAGAGAGTAGAGGACGGGAAGCCACGACGTAATTATGATTAGGAAAGGAAATTGGGCAGGTTGGCAAGCTGATGCCTGGGGTGGTGGTAGGCAGCCATTTTCATTCTGGTTATTCATAAAGTAAAATATTTCTGTTTTTACATTATTAGTATGAAATGAATCACAATGACGGGACGGTGGTGGGTGAGTGAGGGGGAATTAGATGTGTATCAAACTGCTTTACGTCAAGCATAAAAAAAAATATATATATAGAGAGAGAGAGAGAGAATTATAAACAAAGCTTGCTGTTGTGTCTGAGATTGTAAAAAATAGGGGGCGATAAACCTTCCAATCTGCAGTGCCAAACAACAGCCTTCTGGCTGACTAACAGTATGTTCTTGAGTGGGTGAATGGGGAATAATTATTGTTTTCCAAAATAAATCTTCGGCAAGCTTATAGTTTCCGAATCGAGAGACAATCTCCAATGGGAAAAAAAGCTCACTAACATACGACTTTAAGTCATATATCAATATCTCCAATGAAGAGGAATCTCATTAACATACAACTTTTAGTCATATATCAATATTTCGAAATCTGATTGTTTCTTCTCAGTGACCGCGGAAAGTGGTAATTTGACTCCTCTGCCTTTTCGGTTTTAAGAAGAACGCTATACCCAAAAAAAGGCTGGAGTGCAATACGTAGTACGTTTGTTGAGTTTTCAAAAACCCAACCAAAGGTGCCATCTAAGAAGCAAAAGAAAATCATGAAAGAGCAAAACAAGCTACATTTTCTTGTGAAAAGTAGAAAGTATAAAAAGATAACCTCTTAGTCACAAATGCTGAGGGCCAGTTCTTGGAATGAATCCGCAAGGGACTAAATTAAATAAAAATAATAAATTCCAAGGATAAGTACCGAGCACCATTCCAGCAACTTCCAGAGCAGCTTGGTGTTGCAATGACTGCAAGAAATATTGAATTATAAACAAAGCTTGCTCTTATAAACAAAGCTTGCTCTTATGTCTTAGATTGTAGAAAATAGGGATATGAAGGCTTATCAACCCCCTGTTTCTACAATCAAAGACATAAGAGCAAGCTTTGTTTATATTTCAATATTTCTTGCAGTCATTGCAACACCAAGCTGCTCTGCAAGTTGCTGGAATGGTGCTCGGTACTTATCCTTGGAATTTATTAGTTTATTATAAATATATATATATATATATATATATATATATATATTATATATATTGTTATTATTCATTCATGCATACACTTAAAATGTGACATGATGTGAAATTGACCGAAAAAGTCAGGCAGGAATGGGGTGGAGGACGGGAGAAGGTGGCCGCGGGGGGAGTGGGGGGGGGGGGGGGGGGGGGAGGGGGGGGGGGGGGTGGAGTGGTGGACAAGGCTTTTATATTTTCCCTGTTCAGTGAAACATCAAGTTGCGTTGAATGCATTCCCTTTTTCTCTTGTGGAAATAAGACAATGAAATCCAAATGCATGAATTGTTTTAAGATCAGTATAATAATATAATACTTGCTATTTTTTTTTTTCATTTCAACACGACATGACTAAGAAAGTTTTGTTTCAAATCAGAATAACGCGCAACTTGATAAAAAAAAGAAGCCTTCTATCTCTATCTATCTATCTATCTGTCTATCTGTCTATCTCTATCTATCTATCTATCTATCTATCTATCTGTCTATCTATCTATCTATCTGTCTATCTATCTATCTATCTATCTATCTACCTACCTACCTACCTACCTATCTACCTACCTACCTCTCTCTCTCTCTCTCTCTCTCTCTCTCTCTCTCTCTCTCTCTATATATATATATATATATATGTGTGTGTGTGTGTGTGTGTGTGTGTGTGTGTGTGTGTGTGTGTGTGTGTGACAGTGTGTGTGTGTGTGTGTGTGTGTGTGTGTGTGTGTGTGTGTGTGTGTGTGTGTGTGTGTGTGTATCAACATAACACAACACGACTGACGCAGAGTTTTTTCTTTTTATATCAAAATAACCCAACACGATTGACGCAGTTTTGTTTTGTTTGTTTGTTTTTTTCTACACGAACATAACACAACACGACTGACGTAGTTTTTTTTTTCTATATCAACGTAACACAACACGATTGACGCAGGGTTTTTTTTTTTCTCTCAATATTAACATAACACAAAACGATTGGCGCAGGTTTTACTATATCAACATGACACACAATATGGTCCACAAAGTCAGCGCGGAATGGAATTGCGGTGGTTGGGGATAGGACCTGGGGTAGACAAACAAGCTGTCATATTGAAACCTTCACAAACATAAAATTAAGATTAAAGGAACGTTGTATGCTTGGGACGAGCATGAAGAGAGCCATTGTACGAAATGTAGATACTTTTTTTTCCTATTTCACACACACACACACACACACACACACACACACACACACACACACACACACACGCACGCACGCACGCACGAACGCACGCACGAACGCACACGCACGAACGCACGCACGCACGCACGCACACACACACACACACACACACACACACACCACACACACACACACACACACACACACAGAGAGAGAGAGAGAGAGAGAGAGAGAGAGAGAGAGGAGAGAGAGAGAGAGAGAGAGAGAGAGAGAAGAGAGAGAGAGACAGACAGACAGACAGACTAAAAAAAGGGATCCCTCCCACTCTGCCATTTTCTTTTTCTTTATGTCCTTTTTACCGTTTTTGAGGCACTGGATACATCACAACAGGCTTATCTTCCATCAGTGGATACATCACAACAGGCTTATCTTCCATCAGTGGATACATCACAACAGGCTTATCTTCCATCAGTGGATATATCACAACAGCCTTGTCTTTCCATCAGTGGATACATCACAACAGGCTTATTTTCCATCAGTGGATACATCACAACAGGCTTATCTTCCATCAGTGGATACATGACAAGTTTATTTTCCATCAGTGGATACATCACAACAGCTTATCTTCCATCAGTGGATACATCACAACAGGCTTATCTTCCATCAGTGGATACATCACAACAGGCTTATCTTCCATCAGTGGATACATCACAACAGGCTTATCTTCCATCAGTGGATACATCACAACAGGCTTTTGTTCCATCAGTGGATACATCACAACAGGCATATCTTCCATCAGTGAGTTCGCGAAGAGAATGGACGAAAAAAAAAACAACATGTGTTCGGGTGTTTCCATGCTCTAATCTGCATGTGTTTTTTTCTTTCAGACTGCATACATTTGTCAGGAGTTCACGGACACATTTGACAATATTAGCATCAGGAATAGCGCGTTATGTGTGATACTGAATTTCTTTTATTTTTTTCAAGGTACCACCGTTACCCCTGGTCAGACCGGACGGGATCAGTCTGGTGAAGGTGGAGCCATAGTAACTGGTCTCCAGGACACAAACACACGAGAGTAACGAGTTTACGGAAACACTGCCTTCTGCTAGGACGTTCTGGTCAACCATCGATCGAATCAAAGGTACGAACATACATACCAAGTAGCAGACATATTTGTTTTCATGTCTCTTTTGTCGCCATTGTATCAACCAGAAGAACAGCGAACAGACTTCGAGCTCATCACCAGCCGCTGTGGCACAGTGGTTAATATCACAGATTCTCAGCTGCGAGGGTGTGGGGATTTTTCTTTTCTTTCTTTTTTTCTTTATTTTATTTTATTTTTTTTTTGGCCCATGACCGACTGTATTCCAGAGTTAGAGTCTGCTATGGGCACAGTTGAAAGGACTATAACCATGCATCTGAGTTACATCCACTAAATGGATGCGTCTCTGAGAGTGTTCCTGAACTGTTCTGACTAACACTGCAGGTGTCTGTATCAGTCGGGCCTGGCTGATCCAAAGATATGTTGTCAAATAATGGTGTCCCTGTCAGACAGAGCTGAACTTCACGGCACCAAGTTCGTCATCCTCACTCTCATCGACAAGTATATTAAAAAAAAAAAAAAAAAAAAAAACATTCTGTAGCCTTTCATGTCTTGCTCTCATGGCGACCCCAGTTTCGATTTTCTCTCCCACGTCTATATTTTTACGGAGTTTGTGTCGAAGTCGTTGCACGGACGTTATGAAGTCTTCCGGAAAGAGGGGGGGGGGGGGGGGGGGGGGGGGGGGGCTCA
>JADBJO010000473.1:207500-210000 GCA_016801955.1 Conus betulinus | reverse complement strand
GGCTTGATTGTGTATGTCATATTTAATACAAAGAAGGTCTGTGCGTAACACGACTGAACAGCCAGGCTTTCTTTTTTAAATGGAAGGATGAAGGAAAAAAAGTCGCTTACGACAACTTGTTATCAGTTTCCTAAGGCAAGGGGAAAGGAGAGGTGAAAAGGGCATGTGCACTGCGAATAGCCAAAGTACAGTCGGCGTAGTGTATAGTCCGTCTCTGAGTTCCCTTTTCCTGGAGCGAACTGCGTTTTAGTGCAGACTTGATCCGAATGTTTGCCAACAGCTTTGTTGAATGTCACATTTATGGCGTTTCATTTGATTTTGCCCGTCATGCAACAGATGTTAAGTTGGAGGTGGTCGGGTCATTGGCCGAGCGGAGAGGTGCAAAGGTCAGCGCAAACTGACCCAAAGAGCACATATAAGGCGGGTTACAAAGTGTAGTTACGGCTAGCTTGGATTGTGAACATGAGAACGTTGAACATGGGTGGGTATTTCTGAACGTACTCAAAGCCTTCATGATGACAGTGTGTTTCGTTTAACACGGGGCACTAGGTAAGGTAAGGTAATGTTGCTTATAGCCCAGCCGACTGCAAAAGGCCATATCAGGGCTGTCACCACGTTGAAATCAACTCACAGGTCATAAAAAGGACACAAACGAACAGACACGCAACAACCTTCACTTATCTCTTTAAAATACACCTTCTAAAAAACGCACCAGAAACGTCGTTCAAAAATCTTTCTTCTGTAAAATGTTAGATCAGATGAAAAATGTTAACCTCTTTCAGACATTCAAAGATCACGTCAGGTGGCACATCTCTGAACAAGGTTTTCGTGGAATCTACTGTAAAGTGTTTATGTCGCACATCATGCAAGTCCCAACACTCTGAAGGAATATGTTTCATTGTGAGTGGAAATTGACATGGAATGCATCATGGAAGCACTAGTGTACCGCTGAAACAACACATACTACAATATAGCCTGCACTTTCCAAATCCTCCTTTGCTTGAAGGACAAGGCATTTCAAATAAAACTGAGGCCAGTGGACTACACGAAACACTGGCTGTGTCGTTGACTGATGCAGTGGGCGACTTCTTTGTCCATGTTGTTGAAATCTGACCTGCCTTGTTTTTGACCATGATTTGGTTGCGCTGTTGACAATGTGTTAATATTGGATTTAGTCACGTTGCTGACAATCCAATAGCCATCTTCTTGACAATAGACTGGCCATGCTGTTGACAATGGGCTGGCCATGTTGTTGACAATAGACCCGCTTTGTTGTTGACAATAGACTGGTTGTTTTTGACAATGGACAGGCCATGTTCTTGACAACAGACCGGCCATGCTGTTGACAATGGGCTGGACATGTTGTTGACAATAGACAGGCTATGTTGTTGACAATGAACAGACCATGCTGCTGAAAATAGACCGGCCATGTTGGTAACAATAGGCTGGCCATATTGTTGACAATAGAAGGCCATGTTGTTGACAATAGACAGGTCATGCTGTTGACAATGGGCCGGCCATATTGTTGACAATGGGCTGGCCATGTTGTTGACAATAGACCAGGTATGTTGTTGACAATAGACAGGTTGTTGACAATGGGCTGGGCCATGTTGTTGACAATGGGCTGCATGGGCTGGCCATGTTGTTGACAATAGACCAGCTGTGTTGTTGACAATAGACCGGCCATGTTGTTGACAATAGACCAGCTGTGTTGTTGACAATAGACCAGCCATGTTGTTGACAATAGACCAGCTGTGTGTTGACAATGGGCTGGCCATGTTGTTGACAATGGACCAGCTGTGTTGTTGACAATAGACCGGCCATGTTGTGTTGACAAATGGACCAGCTGTGTTGATGACAATGGACTGGTAAAGCTGTTGGCAGTAGACAGCAGAGGATGGCCGTGTTGTTGACAACAGACTGGCGATGCTGTTGACAATAGCCAGACCATTGACAGTGGAGGGTGGCCGTGTTGTTGACAACAGACTGGCGATGCTGTTGACAATAGCCAGACCATTGACAGTGGAGGGTGGCCGTGTTGTTGACAACAGACTGGCGATGCTGTTGACAATAGCCAGACCATTGACAATGGGGGGTGGCCATGTTGTTGAACAAATAGTGCCTGTGCTATAGGCATCGTGCTGGACTGACTGACTGCGTTCTAGACAAACGGTCTGGCTGTTGCTGTTGTTGCAGGGTTTCGACAACGGTCTCCTGGGTCCTTGTGTGCCAGACCTTCGCCAGTCTGTGGGGATGTCTCTGCAGCTGGTGTCCTACATCTTCCTCCTGCAAGGCTTTGGCGCTCTCTTCGGCAACCTGGTGGCCCTGTTTCCAGAGCGACACTTTGACCAAAGGCTGCTGCTGGGGATATACGTGTTGCTGGGCAGCGTGGTCAACGTGGTCATCCCCCTGAAGGCCAACTACTATTACCTGCTGGTCTTCTTCCTGCTGCAGGGAATCGCCAAGGGGATGGCTGACTTCGGTGAGAGGCTGGTAGATA
>JADBJO010000473.1:190000-205000 GCA_016801955.1 Conus betulinus | reverse complement strand
CTGAACCTGGCGTTGGCGGACCTGCTGCCGTCCATTGGGATGATGTCCCCGCTGTGCATGACGGCCAGGGAGGCGAGTTACTTCCCCACCGTGTTGTGGGGGGGCCTCCATGGTGAGCCGGGCTCTGGGCGTTCTCTTCCTGCTCTGCTTCTCCGTGTTCGTGCACCTCATCTTCAACCTGGTGGCCATGGTGGTCCTGGGGGCCGTCCTGGTGGCCGGGGTCCGCACGCACGTGCTGGCCATATGGGTAGGGGCGGCAGGGGTGGGTCTGTTCGACACCAACTTCATGCCGGGGTTCATGACCTGGAGCGCGGACTACCTGCCCATCACGCCGCTCTTCATAAACTTCAGTCTGTGTCTGGCCGGGGTGGGGGAGCTGCTGCTGCCCTTCGTGTCTGGCCAGCTGCTGGCCGCCTTTGGGCCCTGGGTCATGATGTGGCTGCTCATGGTGATCATGCTGCTCATGTTGCTCTTCTTTCTTGGTGTTGTGTTCCTGGCCAAACGGTATTTGTAGTGGTGATGGTGATTTTCTTCCTCTGAGCAGGTCTTTCTAGCCCACCGGTTTCTGTTTCGGCGATGGTGATTTTCTTTCTCTGTGATGTCTTTTGGCCCAAAGTTTCTTCAGTGGAGAGGAGGGGAAAGGAGGAAAAGAAGGATGGGTGATGGGGTGGGTGGTGGGATGACGGATGATGTTTCGATTTTCTACTCCTGTGTGCTGATTTTCTGGTCTACTGGTTTTGAAAGATATGCTGGTGGCAGTCTTGATGCTGAGAATGGTCCTCTTCCTGTTGAAGATCTGCGACGTCCATGGGGTATAGATAAGGCAATAGACATGCTCTCTTGCCCTCATTTTCCTCATTCTCTCTTCTTCTGCTTCTTCTTATTCTAACATTTTAGCACCCGTAGAGATCGCTACCATGATAGTGTTATGGAATCTCCTTCTGGTTTAACAGACGAACATGGAGGCAGTTTATTTAGCAGGATGTGTCCTCATGTAGGAGTGGAGACCTGTGTTTGAGGCACACAGCAGAGAAATTAAATTCAGCGGGCTGTGGTCTTGCTTCTCCCTGTTTCGTTTGTCTGAATGGCAGCTACACTATTCAGCCTGAAAGTATCCATGCCCTCATAGCTTAGGGTCTGGCCAGAGCCGGGTATTGCCGGTGACTGTGTCCACGTTTCAGCTCTCCAGCTCTGCTGTCAGTGTCATTATACGTCATGAGAGGTCTGCTTTAGTCACGATGCCCCAGCTTCAACTGACCGTACAACAGAGTTTTGGAGATCCCGCTGTCCTCCATGCAGACGACATGTCAGGCGCGTTCAGCTGATTGTCGATGAGTAGATGCTCGATTTCGGGAAGCCCCCACTCTTTTAAGAACTTGAAAGTTCGACCCTTTTTCTTGCAAACTTCGTATTTGTGCAGGAAACGCTGGCCCACTCGTTCAAATTGTTGAAAATGCCATGCAAGTATTACAGCAATACAGCTCAGCATTCGAGACCACTACCTTGCACACAGCAGTCTGGTTTAAAGGTCTGATGCTGTGATTTTCCCGCAGGTTTTTCGTGAACCTGCCAGGTAGGCTGGCCTTGGCAATTGATAGTGTTACCTTGTCGTCAAGAGATCCATTGCTGCTCAAAGTGCTGCTGAGATAGCACAACTTGACCATGGCCGTGATCTTTGTGTTGTTGGCGACAACAAACGGTAGAGGTGGAGATTTAACGGCCTGTAACTGTAAAGATTGAAACGTAGGCTCGGTTATGCTGAGACTTGCATGAGACTTACAGTGAGGCCACAATGTCTGCAGGCTGAGTGGAGTGGTCCGTCATGCACTGGATATCCTGATGGAGTCTGCGGCCAGTGCACACCAATCTGTACAGAGATGCTCACACAGGACTTTGGAACTGAAGACGCCGCTGGTTACAGTGTAACTGTTCGTGTCAAACTGGACATACACCTCTTGGTCAGAGTCTTCCAAAGCATCTATCAGCAGTGCTGCAAACAAAATTGGGAAAGAGTGGGTCGCACTGAAAAAAGCTTTGTTTCACACCACGTTCACCAGAACTGGATCTTATACATAGCTGTTTCTATGTACATTTGCCTGAATGCTCCTATGACAGGAAGATATCAGTGTGTTGAGCTTTTAGGACACCCTGACTTGTGCCTGACCTTCCAATCGCCATTCCGAGTGACGGTGTCAGATGTCTATAGCATATCAACAAACATCATGCAGAAATCTTGATTTGTGCTTGACACTTCTCACGCAGCTGGAGTCTATCACAAACACCATGTCCTTGCTTCCCCTTCCTGCTGCAAAGCCGCTGTGAGGCTCGGACACAACAGAATCCTCCATGTGGGCGATGATTCTATTAAGAATGACGCTGGCAAGCACTCTGCCTGAGAAACCTCAGACAGAGATCCAAGAATGATTGCTTCTGCATGTTTTGCCACCGTTCCTCTTGTACAGACGATCATCATGTCGCTGCTATCGACTGCACCTGTGGCATCTTGTAACCATACAAGAATACTTGGCACAAGGACATCCGTATTTTCGTAGAGAATTTCTCCTCCATTCTTGTTGATGTCTGCATCGGTTCGAGCTCCCTTCCAGCTGGCGTCTGCTTCAGCGCTACTCCCCCACCCCACCCACCCACCCACCCAGCCCTGCTTCACCCACCCACCTATCTTTCCACTGCGTTTGAATCCGACCGTGATTCCTTCACAGATACTTGAGGCCGTATTGCGAAGACCTCTTTTGTCATGGGTGGCTCTTTGGACAGGGGCGTGTTGAGGTGCTCTGACAAAGCGTGCGAGTGCGTCAGTCTTCTTTGTCAGCAGCGTAGACTGGTCAAAAGAACGGACGGGGGTAGAGCCAGATGCCTGGAGGGTCCATGAAGCACAATTGTTACCAAGCATGTCGCTGCTATCGACTGCACCTGATCAACCTTCAGCCCCCCCCCCCCCCCCCCCCCCCCCCCCCCCCCCCCATGGGTTCTTCATCTGCCTGAGTTTCTGCTGGTAGTACTACCTTGCTTTCTGGTAGTCTTTGTTGTTGTTGTGTGTTGTTGTTGTTGTTGTTTTTCTTCTTCTTTTTTTTTTTTTACATGTTTGTCGTTGATGTGGTTTCAGTACGTAAGAAGAGAGAGAGAGAGAGAGAGAGAGAGAGAGAGAGAGAGAGAGAGAGAGAGAGAGAGAGAATATAAATTCAGGGCCTTGAGTGCTTCAGTTTGCAGACAGAAATTGAACCGAAAGGTCAGGACCAAATCTGTGATCTTACATCACCAAACTCGAAGGGGACAGGACAAAAGACAGAATTCTTTTCCACTCTACTGTTCCACCAAAACTATTGTGATATGGGTTTTGTGGGCGACTTTCCATCCACTGTTTTTTTTTTTCTTTTTTTTTTTCTTCTTTTTTTATTTTAAAGATATGTCTTTCCTTTCGTTGTGTCTTTGTATTGATGTCCACGCACTTCGTATTTTGGATTTGGAACACATACACACAGACGCACGCATACACGCACGCACGCTGCATGCACGCATGCTGCGCGCGCGCGCGCGCGCGCGCACACACACACACACACACACACACACACACACACATGGACAAATTGTAAGAAATCGGGGGTGAACAATTTCTATTGTATTAACGTCCAAAATCTGACAAATTGATCTGCACACACGCACACGCATGCACGCGCGCAAGTACGCATGTACACACGCACGCATGCACACATACCTGCAACATTTTTTCGTCGTGGAAAAAAAATGATTTTGGAAAAAAATGCACATACAATGGAATCTACCCGATCAAAATAAACACTTGAAGTGTGATCAATAAGCGTCACTTAAATTCATGGTATAGGAATGCTTTCTGAGAATGTAGCATGCGCTTGTGTCCATCTTTCATGAGTGGAGCGTTCGGATGTTTGCAAAAAGCAGAGCGTATCTTGAAGAGTAAATCAAAGATGGAAATCTCAGCGAAGCTCCTTCACATGCACACAAAAACACAGACAAGAGAACATGCAGCACACAAGAAACACTATAATTTTACCACCAATAAACAAATCAAACTTCAGTTCTTCTCATCCACCAGACACTCACTCACACAAGTTGTAATCGAGTATGACAGGTCCATAAATTCTAATTTATCTTGCCTTGTAACCCAGCTTGACTGTGTTTCAAGAAAGTTTATATGGAGGGGTGTTCATCTCATCTCAAACATTCATAATAAATTTGTTGAACAATAATAAGTATGTTGAACAATTTAGTAGCAGCAGCAGCAGCAGCAGTAGTAGTAGTAGTAGTAGTAGTAGTAGTAGTAGTAGCAGCAGCAGCAGCGGCAGCGGCAGTAGTAGTAGTAGTAGTAGTAGTAGTAGTAGTAGTAGTGTTCGTGCATGCCTGCGTGCGTGCGTGCGTGCCTGCGTGCGTGTTGTGTGTGTGTGTGTGTGTGTGTGAGTGTGTGTGTGTGTGTGTGTGTGTGTGTGTGTGTGTGTGCGTGCGTGCGTGTGTGTGTGTGTGTGTGTGTGTGTGTGTGTGTGTGTGTGTGTGCGTGCGTGCGTGCGTGCGTGCGTGCGTGCGTGCGTGTGTGTGTGTGTGTGTGTGCAAAAAGTTCAAAAGATTCAAAAAACAAGTAGCTAGGTCGGGATTTTTTTTTTTTTTTTTTTTTTTTTTTTTTTTAGGAAAAAGGGAATCTTTCTTTTTCTGTTGAAAAGGTGTATTGCGTAAAAAAAAAACATCACGCTCCAACGACCACAGGCTAGGCAATAAACAGTGTGCAGGTTGGCAATCCCTCCCACTGGGTTCTACACTGACACGATCACTCCCACACACTGAGCGCAGACAGAAAACAGACGTTGAAGGCTCCCCCACGGGCTTTCTCAAGCATAGAGGAAATCCGCTTCCCTTCAGGATTCCACTCTCGAAGTTTACGTATAAAAAAGTCATTTTTTTTTTAACGTGTGCATGCAAGCACTTGACTGATATTTGATGTAAAAATACTGATACTTTTCTTCTTTTCATTCATACAAACACTATGTACCATGCGTCAATTCGGGCAGATAATTGAAAAAAAAAAAACAATTCTGAAACCAGTTAAACATTAATTGAAGACGTAATTGCACGTAGCGCTGGCTGGCTCAGTTAGTGCCACAACAAATTTTCGTAATACGTTATCATCGAAAACTTGACGCCATTTTCCTAGACCAGGCTAAATCTACAGAGCATTGAAATTGTCCCTAGATTATTCAGCTTTATTACTAAAACATACTTTTCTGATTTTTTTTTCTTTTTTTTTTGGGGGTGTTGATTGTTGGTTTCTGTGTGTTGGTGTGTTGAACCCTGTTTACCAATGTGTACACTCATTGCCCCCGAACAGCTGTCCAGAGGGAATAAAGTATCAACCTTGTGTGTGTGTGTGTGTGTGTGAGTGTGAGTGTGTGTGTGTGAGAGAGAGAGAGAGTGTGAGAGTGTGAGTGAGAGAGTGTGTGTGTGTGAGAGTGAGTGATGAATTCTAATAACGGTAATGTTACTTTGAAGTGTGTGTTAGTGTATGTTTTTGTGTGTGTGTGTGTGTGTGTGTGTGTGAGAGAGAGAGAGAGAGAGAGAGAGAGACAGAGACAGAGAGAGAGAGAGAGTACGTGTGTGCGAACGTGAGTGCGCGCGAGTGAGCGAGCGCACGCGCTCGCTCCCGCGTGCTTCTCTTACTGGACGGCGTCTCATTTTCTTGCGCAGCAGCTAGAAGAAGACTTGGTGGAGCGTTGTGCGGCAGCCCCTTTCCTCACCCGTATCGTCCCCTGCCGCCCTCGTAGATCCACCCGTTTCTCCTTCCCCGCCCTCCACACGCTCTCCGCCAGCTGCAGGAAGGTATCGTCCACGTTCTGTCCCGACTTGGAGCAGCACGAAGTGTCCCTCCACCCCCACCCCTCCATTCCCCAGCTGGGCCAAGGTCTGCACTTCCTCTTCCGTCAGCATGACGTCACTTCCTAGATCCAGCTTGGTGCCCACCAGGAAGACCAGAGCCTCCTGCTGGGGCAGGTGGCACTGCACCTCTGTCATCCAGTCCACGATCTTGTGCTTGTGTTCGGCATCGTAGACCAGCAGCACGGCTTTGGCATCGCGGTAGTAGGAGGCCGTCAGACTGCGGTACCTGCGGGGGGTTGACAGGAATGTTTCATTTGTTTGTTTGTTTATTGATTAATCTATTCATTTATTTATTCATTTTGATTTATTCATTTCCTTATTCGTTTAATTTTTGTTTATTTTATTCACACATATCTATTTGCTAATTTATTTTATTTATTTATTTTCTATTTATTTTTATCTATTTACATATTCGTTTATTTACGGATTCATTCATTCATTTATTTATTGTGCATGTATGCATGTATGTATATGTATGTATGTATGTATGTTATTTATCTATATGTATTCGGTTTATTTATTTATCTATTCTTATTTATTTACCTATCTATTTCTTCATTCATTTATTTATTTGTCATTTATTCAGTTATCTATCTATTCACTTACGTATTGCTTTTAATTTGTCAATTTCTTTACTCATCTTTTTTTTTTTACCGTACAGTCTATTCAGTCATTCATTTATGTCTGAATTTCTTTGCTGAAGAAATGAGACGATATCAGTTGACGATGACTACAGAACAGAACGTGGAAACTGTTCCTGACCTTGACTGACACTCGGACCGGAGCAAAGGCAAGAGACAGAACTACTGCGCCGCCAGACGAAAGAATGCACACATTACAAAACAAACACGACGCGCTTCGACCTATCTTGGTCTTCCTGTGCAAGGCAAAGAGCATTGCAGACAATGGAAACGAAGGACAAATAGTCACTGGTCTCTTCCAAGTGGGCGCTACCAGGCCATGAAATGCAACTGAGGCTGAAGGGGAGATATACGGGGGTAAAGAAAAAAAAATAATGCAGAAAATACTACCACTACTACTATTTTTACTCTCCTCCTCCTCCTCCGACTACTGCTACTTTTACTACTGCTGCTGCTGCTGCTGCTACTACTATTACGACTACTACTACGACTACTACTACGACTACCACTACTACTACTACTACTACAACAACTACTACCACTACTACTACAACACCACTACTACCACCACTACTACTACTACTACGACTACTACCATGACTACACTACGACACCTCACCACCACCACCACTACTACTACTACTACTACTACTACTACTACTACTACTACTACTATACTACTACCACCACTACTACTACGACTACGATTACTACTACTACTACTACTACTACTACTACTACTACTACTACTACTACTACAACTACTACTGCTACTGCTGCTGCTACTGCTACTACTACTACTACTACCTAATGATACAATAATGATGGTATATAATCACGTACTGATAATTCTAACAATAGTAATAACAGTAATTGCAGTAATAATTATAACGATGCTAATATCAGAAAAGAAGGAGAGGAGTCAGATGATAGTTTAGGTAATAAAGTTATAGTAGCAACATCAATAATGCTACTGCTGCTGCTGATAATGATGGTAATAGTCATGATAATCATCATAACAATAATAGTATTCACAACACCACCACCATCCTACCGCCGCCGCCCCCACCACCATCATCATAATAATAATCATAATTATAATGATAACAACAACAGAAGAAACAAAAAGAAGATGAAGAAGAAGAAAGAAGAATCTCTTCTTTCATTATCATCGTCAACAGTATTCATCATCATCATCATCATCATCACCGTCGTCGTCGTCGTCGTCGTCGTCGTCATTATTATAACCGTATTACTACTTAATAATCCACTTACTCCTCGCCTTTCTCTTCTGTTAGTAAGGTTATTATAATTACTACAATTACTATCATCAACATCATTAGTATAATCATATAATTATACTACCGTCATTATTGCTACGAATAGTAGAAGTAGCATTAGTAATAATAATAGCAGCAGCAGCAGCAGCAGCAGCAGCAGCAGCAGTAGTAGTGGTGGTGGTGGTGGCTTCTTTATTTTATTATTAATTGTTATATTTTCTTTACTTAATTATCAGTGCTCTTACTATTTTAAGCCGTACTGTCTCCCCTTTAGTTCCTCTTGCCATTTCGGAGGCCTTCTAGCACCCAGCTGGGGAAGATAAGTGACTGTCCGTTCGTCCTTCGTTTTCATTATCTTGAATGCGGTTTGTCTTACCTGCAGAAGACCAAGCAGGTCGAAACCCGTGGTGTTTGTTTTGCAGTTTGTTAATCCTTTCGTTCGGCGATTGCAGTAGTTCTGTTCTGTGCTCTTGTTTTAATGTCCGCCTGCTGTCAGCCCATTTTGAAACCAAACACCTGGACAGGAAAACTGGACAGGAAAACTAGGAAAACTATATTTGCGCTGAAGCATATCACGCGCTGCTGTCAGCCTATTTTGAAACCAAACACTGGACAGGAAAACTAGAATATTTGCGCTGAAGCATATCACGCGCAAAAGTGCTGAATTATCACGAAAGCCTCATTCACATGCAAAAGACAGCAACAGCAAAAATCTGTTTACACTCATTTATATTTCAAAAAGGTATTCAGGTACCCCAAACAGACTTTTCAACAAAGTATAGGAGGAAAGGAAAAGAAAAAGAAGAAGGAGAAAAAAGACAATGTAAATTGAAAGAAAAAGAGCACGAACATGAGCAAAGAGCAAAAAAAAAGTGGGAGAAGAAGAAGAAGAAGAAAGAAGAAGAAGAAGAAGAAGAAGAAGAAGAAGAAGAAGAAGAAAGGAAAAAGAAGAGAAGAAGAGAAGAAGAAGAAGAAGAAAAAGAAAAAGAAGAGAGAAAAGAAGAAGAAGAAGAAAGAAGAAGAAGGAAGAAGAAGAAGGAAGAAGAAGAAGAAGAAGAAGAAGAAGAAGAAGAAGAAGAACAGAAGAAGAAAGTGAAGAAGAAGAAAAGAAAAGAAGAAAGAGAGAGGAAAGAGAAGAGAAGAAAGAGAAAAGAGAGAAGAGAGAGAAAAGAAGACAGACAGAAGAAGGAAGATAGGAAGAAAGATGAAGTTAAACCTCCATAACCTAGTGGCCTTAGATGCAATGAACTACTAAGGATTCACTGTGTCAACGGCGCCGGCGTAAACGGACAGCCCAGCCCAACTGTTTCTTTCCTCTGCCTTAACTTTCCCACAGTTTAATTAGATACCCATTTACCTGCTGGACTGGCAGAGAGGGCTGATCCCACTGTGAGTGTAGTTCCACCTCACAGTCATCAAGTGAACAGCAGATGTACTATGTAGTTGAATGCAGTCTATCATAAGGAGGAGGGATAGGAGGGAGAGGAAGGAGAAGGAGAAGAGGATACGAGAGAAGAAGAAGAAGAAGGAGGAGAGGGAGGTGGAGGAGGAGGAGGAGGAGGAGGAGGGAGAGGAGAGAGAGAACGATGGAGAACAAGACAAAAGGAAGAAGAGAAGGTAAGGTAAGGTAAAGTAAGGTAATGTTGCTTATAGCCCAGCCGACCGCAAAAGGCCACATCAGGGCTGTCACCACGTTAAAATCAACACACAAGTCATCTAAAAAAAAAAAAAAAAAAAAAAAAAAAGTTCACACATCTCTTTGAATTATATCTTCTACAAACGCACCAGAAACGTCGTTAAAAATCTTTCTCCCGTAAAAATCTTAAATCAGATGAAAAATGTTAATCTCTCTCAAAAACCCAAAGATCACGTCAGGTGCGACATCTCTGAACAGGATTTTCATGGAGTCTGTTGTAAAGTGTTTACGTCTCACATCGTACAAGTTCCAACACTCTAAAATAATATGTTTCTCCGTGAGTGGTATATGACATGGAATGCACCACGGAGCTTCTTCACCTTTTAAAAAGATAAGCATGGGTGTAAAACGAGTGGCCTGTGTGCAAGCGGCACAGGACTGTTTCTTCTTAACGCCCCGCCTCTGGACCATGTCAAAAACTCGTTGAGGTTTGGACGGATTTTATACAGTTTGTTATCCGTCTGGAAGGACCATTCCTCCTGCCAGAGGTCTTTGGCATAGGCCTGTGTTTGGGGTTCAGGTCAGTGTGAGGAACAGACAACCTGCTCAACTTTTCCCTTGTGGCATTCTTGGCAAGCTGGTCAACCCTCTCATCGCCTTGAATGCCCACATGGCTGGGAACCTAAGCAATCACTATAGTGAGTCCGAAGAGGATGGAGAGAGAGAAGGTGTAGAAGAAGAAGAAGAAGAAGAAGAAGAAGAAGAAGAAGAAGAAGAGAAGGAGGAAGAGGAGGAGGAGGAAAGAGGAGGAGGAGAAAGGAGGAGGAGGAGGAGAGAAGAGAAGAAGAAGAAGAAGAAGAAGAAACCGAAGAACATGCACACACACACACACACACACACACACACACACACACACACACACAAGTTAAAACTACGGGCAAAAGAAACACGCAGTGACCTTTCCTGACCCCCGGTGTCCCACAGGTCCATGGTGGCCATAGCGCCGTCTGGGAGGGGCAGCGAGGTCTGGAGGGAGGCGGTAGACAAGGTGGACAACGGACTGTCCAGAAACTGGCCCTTGGCCAGGCGGTTAAGGAGGCAGGTCTTGCCCACCCCGGGTGGACCCAGCATCACACATTTGAACACGATGGTACCCTGACAGCTCCCCTCCGACATTTTCGCCCTTTAGTCTCCCCCCCCCACACACACCCTCACCCCTCTGTGGGCACAGTTGGAGGAGGACCTGCACACACCAGTACAACGGATTGTATTTTACACACACACACACACACACACATCTCTGTCTCTCTCTCTCGACACACACACACACACACACACACATCTCTGTCTCTCTCTCTCTCGACACACACACACACACACACACACACACACACACACACACACACGAATCTCTCTCTCTCTCTCTCTCTCTCTCTCTCTCTCTCTCTCCTCACGGAAGAAAGAAACGGAAATCCAAGAATTATGATCGCGACAAAATGTTCGTGATCAGAGACAAACCGTTTCGAAGTCGGCTAGAAAACATCGGCATACGTGTTGCCAGTGACCTGACACGTCGACAAGCGGCCATGGTTGCACGAGCAAAGCGGGGGAAGGAGAGGCAGCCTACTTTGTCTGGGGGATGATGGTTAGTTGGCCCCAGGCGAGCTGACCCAAGCACTTCCGCCGAGGTGACGGCTGGACGGGAAACGACGACGACCCGGGGACCAAGGGGAATGGACACGGTGGCAGTGCAGTCGGTGAGGGACTCCTCCCTGACGGCAGCAGCGGCGACAGAGGCGGTGCTGACAACATCGGGGTCAGGGGACACGGCCGGTGTGAGGGATGATGAGGGGTTTCCTGACCAAGGGACTGGGGATCACCGTGGTGACGTGTTGTGTCGTCAGGAGGATTCCGCACGTGACCGTGGGCCAGCCAACCAGTCGGCGACACACGCACGGACGAACAGACTGGGTCCACTACACAGCGTGTTGTGACTGGGGGTGGGAACAGGGGAGGTGGGGGTCGGTCCTCGGAATGCTACCGGTGGGGGTGGAAATGGGAGAGGTGGGGGTAACATCCGACAGGCACGTGAAACTGTGACTGAACGAGTCACGGGGTGGAAAATCACAGGGAAACATGCGGTGGTGGTGGTGTCAACACAGCCAGTGACAGCCAGCGCAGACTACGGTCCGACCCCAGCCAGAAATAGGACAGAGCGCAGCCACAGGCACAAGAAATAAAATTTCTGAACTATAATGTTCACAAAAATGAATGATGTGTCCTTTGTACAATATATAGATAAGTTTGATGTTGTTTGTTTAACAGAAACCTTTGTTAGTGATAATTTTGACTTGAGTTATATCTTCTCTCAATTCATAAAGTATAGTGCTCCAGCCGAGAAACTGTCAAATCAAGGTCGAAATTCAGGTGGAGTGTTATTACTCATAAATAATAAATATGAAAAATATGTAGAAAGGATGAGAGTGGATTGTTCTAATGTTGTCATGATAAAAATGAGTAAAGAATTGTTAGGCATTGATAACGATCTGATTTTTACAGCATGCTATGTTCCACCCGAGGGTTCCCCTGCGTACATGAACTCAAACTTAAAGGATGGGATTGTGATGTTAGAAGAAGAGTTACCTCGACATTCTGAGATAGAAAAAAAAATGTGTATATGATGATTTGTGGGCGAATTGAATGCTAGAACTGGGCGTGAGCAGTCAAGAATGGAGAGAATGGAAAATTTTGGTTTTCAAGATGATGATGATGATGGTGGTGATTGTGATGACGCACATGAACGTCGGTCAAAAGATTGTGTCGTTAACCATTTTGGAAAGTCTTTGTTAGGCTTATGTTTTCTTTTTTTCTTTAGAAATTATGAATAGATTATGTAAGACTTATTTTGACGGAAAATTCACTTTTGTGGCACCACAAGGTAATAGTGTCATCGATTATTTTATTGTTTCGGAAGGTTTATCTTCATTTTGTTATTTGTTTGTTAGTTATTGTTTATTTTCATGACATTTGCCTGTTGAGCTTACATGGCTACCCAATCAAAAATGTGTGATGGTACAACCAGAAAAACCGATTATTACAATAGAAGAAAGAAATGATATGGTCAGATAATTTGTATTCATTCAAAAATGAAATAAATTCTGAAAACTTTAAAGCAATTATTAAGGCCTATGCAGAAGTAAGTAAAGATGTAGACAGCTCATTAGAAATATTCACAAATGCATTGTACGCCGCTGGTGGCTGTTTCATCAGAACACATTGTGTCGTAGGAGAACAAAAGACAATGCAACAAAGAATGTCGTAGGAGAACAAAAGACAATGCATGGTTTGATAAAGAATGTAAAGCACAAAGAACAATAGTGGAATGGTAAACTGAAGAGTTTTCAAAGAGCAAGATCTGAAGAATAGAGAAAGCATCAGAAGGAATTATACGTGAAAGAAAGGAAAAAATACACAGATCTTTAAAGAGATATAAAGAGAGGGTGCATGATGTAATCAGACTCGAAAAACTGAAACAATCTAGCAAAGATCCAAAGCTATTCTGGAAAACGGTAAGAGAAACCAACAGAAAATCAGTGATACATAATGATATTAACATCAAGCAATGGAGAGATCACTTTTTTCAAGGTCTTTAACGACCTGGACAATATTGATAGAAATGATGGTATTTATTTTGGAGATGAGGATCAAGAAGAAACACAAGAATTTTTTTCGTTGAACACATAACCAATGAGGAAATAAAAAAGAGTTTTAAAAAACTTAAAGAATGGTAAAAGTGCTGGACCAGATAGGATAATTCGTGAAATGATGAAATGTGCTGGTGACAGTATTATAGACTATTTGATGAGATGTTGTTTAATAGGCTTTATGATACTGGTGCTTTCCCAAAAAAATGGTGTAAAATCTATTATAGTCCCAATATTAAAAAAAAGGGAGATGTGCACAACCCTGATAACTACCGAGGTGTAGCCCTAACTAGCGCAGTGAGTAAAGTTTACACCCACATTTTAAACAGGAGACTGACCGCATGGGCTGAACGGAGGAAAAAAATCATAGAAGAACAGGCAGGATTCAGAAAGATTTATAGCACCATCGACCACAAGTTTACGCTATATGCTATGGTACAATCTTATTTATTGACAAATAAGAAACTATATGTAGCCTTCATCGATTTCCGGAAAGCATTCGACTCCGTGAATAGAAATATATTATGTGATGTACTAAGAAAAGCAGGTGTTCAAGGTAAATTATACAGGTCACTGAAGGGGGTTTATAATTCAATACTAGCCTGTGTTAGGGATAAGGGTTTATTCAGACTGTTTTGCATGCCCTCAAGGTGTAAAGCAAGGATGTTTATTGAGCCCACAGATGTTTTAATTCTTATAAAGGAATTGGCTCTGGAAATTAATAGAAAGGGAAGGCACGGGATCCAGTTAATACCAGGTATGACAGAAGTTTTTCTGTTGCTATTTGCAGATGATGTGATTCTTGTTTCAGATACGCCAGTTGACTGCAGAATCAATTAAATGCACTAAACGGGGAGGCGGATAGACTAAAATTAACGGTTAATATGGATAAGATAAAAATAATGGTTATTTCAGAAAGGGAGGGTAATTAGCTAGGCATGAACAATGGTGGTATGGTGATTTAGAAGTTAAAGTTGCAAAAAAAACGACAAATACTTAGGTCTAATTTTCACGACTAAATTAAGTATTAGTAGGGCATGGCTGAAAATGTACAGAAAAGGAAGGAAGGGAGTTATTGAGATTTTAAGATCTTTAAGGAAGTTGAAATGTATTTAACCTACTATATTTTGGAAACTTTTTGATTCACAAGTGGAACCTATGATAACATATGGAGGAGAAATATGGGGTTCATTGGAAAATGACTATATGGAAGAGGTGCACACATTGGCGATTAAACGTTTTCTAAACACGCCTTTACACAGTTATAATAAAATGGCATATGGAAAAAAAACGGCTAGATACCCCTTGCAAATACATTCCAAAACTAAGTGTGTCAAGTATTGGCTATGTCTTGTAAAACTTCCTCAAAGCAGAATTAAAAAAACAAGCATATTATATGTTATTAAGCCAACATGAAAATGGAAGACAAAACTGACTTTCTGGAGATAAAAAAAAAATCTCCTTTTCGAAACTGGATTTGGTTTTGTATGGAATAACCAGGGTGTTGAGAACGATAAACTTTTCATCCTAGAATTTAAAGAGCGTTTGATATCCTCCTACCAACAGATCTGGCACTCTGAATTAGAAAATAGTGAGAAATACTCTTGGTTCTTGCGCTTTAATAGTGACAGTCCAGAAAAGTATTTAACGGTTGTAACGCAAAAATGGCATAGGGATTCATTAGCACGCTTTCGATCAAGGACCCTTGGTCTGTATGCTAGAGAAAGATGGTATGGTATATCTAACAATGAGCCTAACTGTATCTGTCCAATTTGTAAAAAAAAAAAAATACAGAAGATGAATTTTAGTTTTTCTTTCAGTGT
>JADBJO010000473.1:152500-182500 GCA_016801955.1 Conus betulinus | reverse complement strand
AAGAATCTCGGGTCAATATTTTCATCTGGATCCGCCCAACGGATCCAGACAAACGTCAAGAAGGATCCCTGGACCAGAATCCATTTTCCCACCATGTTTGGGTTTATATGGGTTTAATTGTGAGTGTGTGTGTGTGTGTGTGTGTGTGTGTGTGTGTGTGTGTGTGTGTGTGTGTGCGCGCTCGCGCGCGCGCGCATCATAGGCGGTAGTTACCGTCGAGGATTTCCGTTAGAGTCAGCAACTTCATTGTGAGATTTGTGGCCCCCGATCGCCTCCTTCCCAGAGTTGGATATGTCGTGGGCTCACACAGGAAGACTACAACAACCACACAGGTGAGTTTCGTCCTCTTAAATGGATGTGTTTCTGGGTGCATTGCTCAAATTTACCTGACCCACACTGCAGGTGTCCGTCACTGTCGGGCCTGGTTGATGCCGGAATAGTATCCTGTCATGCAGTCTGGGACTAGAATGGAAACTCACAGCATCATCATCTTCAATCATCATCCGCATCCTCACTGATCAGCATAGAAAATGGCCTCGCATCTTGTGGTGGATCTTCATGCTGTCATGCTGACTTCAGTATTTGATTTGCTCTTCAAGTCTACGCCTTGGGGGCGAGGTCATGAGGTCACCGTCGTTGGATGGAAGTGGTTGTAACCTCTGAGAAGAGACGCTCACTCCCGCTGGGTCAACGGCCAAGCACCTGGTGTCGGCACTAAGGGGCACGGTAAGGTGGATGTCCTGGGTATGGCGGATCAGGAGAGGGACAAGCAGTACTGCAGTGTCTGGTCAGGTGAGCTGCGTCATCACCACCTGATGACGATTGCTCGGTGCAGATTGCTGATGCCAAAGCTGCGATGGGCTATGGCTGGATGTAGCTGTGGTGGACAGGAAGCCGGAATAAGTGGCGTGGGGATAGTGTCACTGAAGTACTACAGAAGATGGGGCAACAACAACGACTAAAAAACAAAACGAAACAAAAATAAACAAATCAAAACAAAAAACAAACAAGCAAACAAACAAACAAACAAACAAACAAAACGGACGAGGGTGAAACCATACTCTCTTTGGTGCAGGTCAAATGGTGCAGGAGAATTCCCTCTCTGCATAACTATAAGCAACTGTCACAACACAGCAAACCCCGTCACGTTTCCCACAGGTCTGTCCAGGCGCCCTACACAAAGTCACAGACAAAGTCGGACAGGGGGGGTAGTAGGATGGAGGAATGGGGGTGAGGAAGCGGGAAAGAGGTGAAGGCGAGAGAAGGGGGGAGGGGCGGGGGAGGGTGGTGGTGCTGGTAGAAAATGAAGTACAGCGAAAAGAAAAAAGAAAAGAAACAAATACGTACATTGAAAAAAAAACAACACGAACATTTTTTTTTTTTTTTTTTAAATCCCGAGGCCTCACTACTTTATGTCTTCCTTGATTGGCCTCTGTTGCAGCATAGAGCCCTGCTCTGTCATTCAGTCTACGTGATGAGATCAAGTTTTTGTCTGGCGACAACGTGACAACAACAACAACAACAACACAACAACAACAAGAGAGCCAGACCAAGGCACAAACGGAATGAAGATTCCAATATGATCTCAGCCCTCCCCCCTCTACTCCTTCTCGTCTCCCAAGCTCCCCCGTCCCAATCCCTGCCCCCCCCACCCCCACCCCCACCCCCCCCGCCCGTCCCTCTCCTCCCCCGGTTCTTCCGTCCCCTTACCTTACCCTCTACATTGATATACTTTGGTCACTGATGAGCACGTGGTCAAATCGTGAGAAGAACAGGTCAGGAGGGTGGACATCACAACAGAAGCAGAGAGCACCCAAGCCAGACAGAATATCAGAGGATGTTTCAGACATGAATCAATATGAGTATAATTCTTCTCTCGTTTTGGTTGTATTTACAGTGCGGGACACGCCCATATAAATCATATATATATATATATATATATATATATATATATATATATATATATATATATATATATATATATATATGTATGTATGTATGTATGTGTATATATATATATATATATATATATATATATAAACATTTTTTTTTACAAACACATGAAAAGGAAACAAAAATATCATTATGCTTGAAAAATGTGTATGTATGTGTTTTTTAACAGTGTATGTGTAGTGTTGTTTATTAGGCGTTTGCGTGTGTGTGTGTGTGTGTGTGTGTGTATGTGTTTGTGTGTGTGTGTGTGTGTGTGTGAGAGAGAGAGAGAGAGAGAGAGAGAGAGAGAGGGGGGGGGGGGGAGGGGTAATTTATATATATAGGACGTTGCTCATAGTGAAGGAAAATCACCGAACAGTTCTTTAATACATAACGTTTGTTGGACCAGGTGTCTTGATGTATACGGGACAGTGATATGTCGCAGGTGAAAATGGATGAGTTTCTCATCGTTCGTTTTGCTAACATGCCAAAAGTAAATTTAACTGGCACTGATCTAGGAATGCACAATATTTTCTACGTATGCACTGTTACCTTAAACCGTTCAGTGCTGAACAACATATAACGAAAAAAAAAAAAACCCAATAGTTTTCTTGACGATTCATGGTACAAATTGAACGATTCTGTAATTTTTGTTATCTACGGCAGAAGTAATGCTGAGCAGTCTAGGTGACACAGACTCTGAATCTAGTTATTTGAATTTGTAGATGATCGTTTGAGTTTAGCGGTGAATATATCTGTGTATCAGGTACTATGCAAAAGATTCTACACAAACCAAATCTGTTTCTGTTCTTAACATGAAAATCCCATTCATATCAACTACAGGACATGATTTTATTTCATGAAATCGTGCAGAAAACAAATCATTCATTCCTTATTCATTCCGCATCTTAATATGTCCAAACACAGCCATATCCAAACATATACAGCTTACAACGAAGACTTGAAACCCAGCATCTTTTGGTCACATAAATTTCTAAAAACTACACACGCCCTCAAGGGGTTTTCATGGCAGTCCTGCCTCACTCATCCTTGTTAAGTGGTGGCCAAGAATTAATGAATGTCATGATAGAACTAGTGTGTATATTGGTTATAGATTAGTTTCACCTTAGGTTAGTCACTTTGTGTTCTCATTTCAAATCCATGAAAATGTTTGCAGGCAAATGAATGCATCTTTTCAGAATGACAATCAGCATTATATACACACGACAACTCAGCCCCATACTGATTCATTTGGAGGATCTCATGTGTCAAATAGCTGTGAATACAAATTAAGGTAATGACATTTCAACCCAGTTTCTGTAAGATGTACAAAAAAAAAAAAAAAAAAAAAACACACAAAAAACAAACAAAACAAACAAAAAAAACCCCACCATTTTAGCCAGTTCGCAAAATTTTAACTTTGATGTTTCAAAACTCAGTCTTGTACAATAATGAATTCCCTGATATTTGTTTGCAATAACATACATAACGCATCCCCCATTGTCAGTCCCACCGCTCTAACGTGCCATGCAGCAATCGTTTCTAAACACTACTTTATCACTTTCCTGGTTGGATTCAAGTGAAGTGCTGATGGTGCTAACTACAAACTGTCTAGTTGTGTCTGTAGAGCTTTTAAAGCTGCATTATCTGCCAAACTAAGATAAACATTTTGTTGTTCTGTGAAAATGGCACGATGTCTCCATCTTCTGAGCACTCTGCAAACTAAGACTTTGTTTGTTCTGTGAAAAATGGCACGATGTCTCCATTCGTTCTGGCACTAATTCGTTTATGAACCATAGAACCAGTACATGACTAGCTACATCATTTTGTTGTACCACACGAATGCGGCTGACATCATTTTGTTTCACGTCAAATCCTAGCTTTTATATCAATGTACACACTACAAAAAAGCTTTCTTTTCATCCTATTTCAAGAATGTAAACCATTATATATTTCTTAAAACTAAACCCTTCTCCGGACTGAACAAAAATGACAAATATGTTTATGATTTAAAGAGAATTGTTATGTAAAAACATGATCGTTTGTGAAATAGTCTTGTATTTTTTTTAAACCTCGTTGGATAGTCGTCTATCATGTTACGTTCTTCAATACTCTTATAGTCTATAGTCTTATAATGCCGTGCTACTGCTTGCTTCGCAAAGTGAGATGCCTGTATAATTACCAGTCCGATCTTTTTAACCTTTCTTCACAGAAAAATTGTAACGGACTCTTGCCCAGGTCTCTGGAAAATACAAGTTATTGTAATAGCGTATTAAAACAGTTTACAGATACATCATTTATCCGATTCCGAGATGACTACATCATTTACCGAATTACAACACAGCGCAAAGTGGAACGATTAGTCTGTAACCCAGATGCAATGCGAATGCCACTTATTCCCTTTATATAGGCCCGTTTATAGAGCTTATCATCGGCGTATACATCTTCTTCATTTTGCATTAAATGGCAATCTCCTCAAAGAAATTTTTAAGGTGTTTCCAGCAGTCACGGGCTATTAAGTTATTATAAGATTGGTTTTGTTTATTAGGTTCCCTCCCTCTCCCCCTCCCCTCTCCCGAACGCCTCCGCCCCCCCCCCCCCCCCCCCCCCCCCCCCCCCCCCCTCAGAAATTCGTTCTGATTATTCAAAGAGGGAACTAGTTTTTGATGTTTTGTTCTCATTATAATCGCTTTTATTTATACACTGTCGATTTTTACGAGATCTTCTTGTTAAAATAACACTAGTGTCTGCTCGATCTTTCGAATTTCTAAACATTTTTAAAATAACCTTTTCAGCAATTAACTTCAACAGTTTCGCATTTCTTTTGAGTTTAATCACCGTTTTTTTATCTATTGCATTTAAACCGACATGCTTTTTCATCCAGTTTGCAGAGTTTTTCTTATTTATATGTTCACGAAACACATGTAAGGCGTGATCACAGTCATAATCACATAACATATAGCCTGAATAAGCAATGTTATTCCTCTGGAGGCATATAAGACATGGAATAAGGGATCGTTTCACATCACAGTTCCACACATCAAAGAAAAAGAAACCTGATCTTTCTCACCCCTTCTTCTATGCATCTCTTTTTTCAGTAGATCTGAAGTGCGTGCAGTTCTGCAGGTAAAATCATCGTCTTGAACCAGTCATTCGAAGGGGGAAAAAAAATGAGAGAAAAAAAAAATCATCAGAATGTGTAATAATCATTCACACTACTTCCTGATTCAGGTATGTCATTTCCATCAAAATCTGCATGGCATACACCATCAAGGATACACGGTAAAAGGCAGTGAGAGACATGTATTTTAACACACACACACACACACACACACACACACACACACACACACACATATATATATATATATATATATATATATATATATATATATATATATGCTTTCCATGTTGATCAGGCACGTTACCTGTTGTTGTCACAGCCTGGAGATGCCACGGTCAACAGGAATCCCATGGTCATCACTGTCAGTAAGTATGTCCAGATAATTGTCTCCGGTTTGCCATTCAGTTCATCGCATCGTATTGTATATGCATGATTATGTTCAAGAATACACTAGAGAATACATTTTCCCGGTGAACCAGTACCACTGACAATGGGAAAGTGTGAATAATAGGCTGAACGGTTCGGTGGCACCTAGGAACGCACGCACGCACGCGCGAGCGCACGCGCACACAGGCAGGCAGGCAGGCACGCACGCACGCACGCACGCACGCACGCACACACACACACACACACACACACACACACACACACACACACACACACAACAATATATATATATATATATATATATATATATATTTTTTTTTTTTTTTCATGGACCCAAAATCATGCTTCCTGCATGTCTGTCTCGTTTAGATCGCCTGCCAGCCTGTATTTCTAATTCTCTATAGCCTGCAACACGCTTAACAGGTCATGTCCAACAAATGTTTCTATTAAAAGCATACAACTACATTTACACAGGACATAATAAGTAACAAGAACTAGTTGGATAAGAAGGGCATTCATAACTCGGTGCAATAAGTAAGCATGCTGTGTATCATCCATATTATCTGTGTATATATTATAAGGAAATTTAATGATACTTCTCTTCACTTCCACTAGTTTTCGCGCAAACACATTAGCGTCCTGTTGAAACAGACGATCAAAAAAGGCATCATTGTATTAAGATCAAAAAAAAAACATTTAGTGGAAAAGTTCCCTCAACACAACTTCAACAACTATCATGTGCACTCTTAGCGTAATGATGTAGTTTGAAACGCTCTCTCTTCAGTTTGAGCATTAATCATTCATTGTCATTACAACCATCATGTTCGCGAGTACTTTCCACATGAGTCAGCAAAAGAATCTTCTGTAACAGCTCAAATCTGTATTTTTTCTCATTTTTCCTCATTCTAATTACATCCTATCACATGCAATCTTCAGTCAATCCGTCCACACATTCACCCTCGTAACGTGATACTTATTTTGAAATGTTTCCTCGCTGCAGTTTTTTTTTTTTTTTTTTTTTTTTAAATCCACGTCTTGTCTGAGGTCTTTGTTGGTGGTCTGCAGGTCGTCCTTCTCGAGCAGTAAGTCAAACGCCTTCTTCTCCAACGATTCCATCTTGTCCTGTAGGGGTACGAACACCATCAAGCATGTCCGTCATGTCATTCTTCTGAATGAACTTGTTGTTCACAGTCTGTAGACTGAATATCAGCCTCGTGTCAGAAGGTTCTTCAACAGATTCCAGACCTCCAGATGTGTCAGTGGTGTTGCTCTCCTTATTCACCTCTGGCAGAAGGACTGGAATACACAGACGGATAACAAACTTCTCCAGATCCGTCCAGACCTAAAAGAGTTTCTCTCATCTACCTCCGGTGGTCGCAAAGAAGAAACGGCTTCATGCCGGCCGCACACACGGCCATTCGTTTTTAACTCATTCGTACTTTTTGTGGGTGCCTTCCATGTCATGTGCCATTCATAGTGAAACACCTTCTTTAAGAGAGTTGGGAGTTGCATGATGTGAGATATAACATTTGATAGCACACTCCATGAAAACCTTGTTCAGAGATGTTCCACCTGCTGTGATCTTTGAAGTTCTGAAAGAGATTTACACTTTTTAGCTGATCTGAGATTTTACGGTCTAATGATTTTTAATGAAAATGTCGGGTATGTTTTCAGGTTTATTTTTTAAAGGGTTGTATGAATGACTGAATGACTTGCAAGTTGACTACAACTCGACGACAGCCCTGATATGGCCCTGTGCGGTCGTCTGGGCTGAAAGCAACATTACCTTTACCTTTATCCGCATGAGCTGTGAGTCCAATACTCATCAGGCTGCTCTGTTGCAAAGTGCCTTCTTGCAAGACCCTGGTTTAATTCAATGTGGTCACACTGCAAAAAAAGGGGGAAAAAAAGCACGAAGCCTTCCCAGAAACCAACAGCTATAGTCTTCATACTCATTGTCCGCAGTGTTGATTGTTTCTTTTCTTCTCTTCGACATGATGGCGACGAATTCCGAGTCGGAACAGTCACATTTCTTACATGGAGACCCAGACTGGTGGATGGCGCAGTTCTTCAGCTGATTGTGCGACAAGTTTCAACAATAATTTCCCTCTCAATCTGAATCATTTTGAAGTAATAAGAAAGACGCGATTTCATCTCTGAACATTGTTCGGAGGGGAGAGGGGGAGAGAGAGAGAGAGAGAGAGACAGAGAGAGAGAGAGAGAGAGACACACACACACACACAGACAGAGAGATAAACTTTGAGAGAGAGAGAGAGGCAGTTAAATTCAGTTCTCTTGTGCTCCAAAAATGAGCGTGCGTCATTATTGAATAGAAAATACTTAAAATCACAACCAATGATTAGCAAACGTACTTTGAATTAAAAAAAAAAAATGCGTGCACGAAAAATGTATATGTAAAACTGAAAAAAAAAAAACCCTAAATCCAAACAGAAGTTAGGAAGCAAATCATCCATAAATCAGTCAGGCAAATCATAAATTAATGTCAGACAGTGATCTAGCTGCCGACGTACGCAGTGTAGTTTTTTTTTTTTTGTTTGTCAGTACTTTTTATTAAAGAAAAGAAGAACACACGTTCCACCCAGCTCTTGATACCACTTACATTATTACGTCAATAATATTTTTACATACGGGGATGAACATAAATGATTAAAAGAGCTACAACTGAAAAAAAAAAAATACATTTTTGGGGATGAACGTAATGAAAGAAATTATGTAAGATCGGTAAAAACTAACAGTATCTTTTTTCGTACTGAACATTTAATAGAAACTAGATTGCATCTTAAATTTTGTCTTTCGTCTGTATGTCAGCTGTGTGTGTGTGTGTGATACCAGCATGTTTTGGAAAAAAAAAAAAAAAAGAAGCCTATCAATGCATAAATATCCACTGCAAACAAAATTACCTTTTCTCTGTTTAGGGGTCGAATAAGATCTTGAGAGAGACGCGTATCCGACTGTTGTGCATGCCAGAATAACGAAGGGTATATTGACTGTCTACGTTATAGTTGTTGCTTGTGCAGCAAGTCTGCGTTGTGACATTTCTTTTCTTAGTGATTGAACTAATAAACTGGCTAACAGTTGTAAGAATCTCCATTTACGCAAACCTTTTATTGTTGCCTTTTTTGGTATATAGATATATCAATCGCTTTAAAGTTCATAGAATTTTCTGAATTGCATTGTTAAACACACGTGTTATAAAAAATAACGTTTTAAAATTTTGATTTATCTAAAAAAGAACACAGTTTCATAATTTGTCATCTAACCTTATTATTCAATTTTCAGTGCAAGTTGAATGTCATATGAACACTATTTTGCATAATGTGGTATGGATATTATTTAGCATATTTTGCATGTATATTATCTATAAACTTTGACAATATTCAGTTTGTTTGGGGTCTGCTGAAGGTTCTGCTTGGTAACAAAGCAAATGTAAACAGAGAGAAGTTGAGCTGAATTGCATATTTATTTTGACTATGCCTTTGTTCTTCATCTCTGTCATACTGATTTAAATGTATTATATATTCTCTACATCTGGTCATGTCAATCATACAATTTTGTAAATTTCTTTCGATTGGAACATGGAGACCTGAGCGTTAACCGTTGTAATCATACACGAAAAATCTAATCAAAGGGAAGTAACTCACATTTACAAAGACAAAGTTTGCTTCTTTTTATATCTGCGTCCTTGGAGGATTTTTTTTTTTTTTTGTCTTTTTTTTTTTTCTATTCCTCGTTTCATTTTCCTTCTTCCTCGTTCGGTCCAGATTCCTTTCGTTGTTCGGATATCACGTGCATCCTTTGAGTTCATCTGTGACGAAATCGTCTGTGATCAGTCTACCCATGTGCCTTGTGGAATAGTGTATGTTGAGACATCCTTCTGCCATGAACTCGGGGAGTAATTTTTTTTTCTTTTTCTCTCTATCCATATTTTCCTTCCTCTTTGGCGTCTGTCGAAAATTGGTCGAAAACTCACTTACCATTTTGGAATGTTTATGAAATAAGCCTAAATTTGCACTGCTTTTTTTGTGTGAAAATGCACGATTTGGGTGGCTATCAACAATGCTGCTACCTTTGCCAGTCTTTCTTGTCGAGTTGCTTTGTGGTATGATGTTTTTTTGTGCTGAGTTATAGTTCCTTGATCTGTGTGCCGTATAGTGTAAGTGATTTATAAGTGAAATTATCGTTCCTGAATACTTGTGCCGTGTAAGATAAGTCGTTTGGTACGATGACGTTTGCTTTTTTGTTGTTGTTGTTGTTGTTGTTGCTGTCGGTGCCATATGGCATGTATGTTACGTTTCTTCGGTCACAGCTCCTTGCCTTTGTGCTGCGGGGTATGAGTGGTATGCATATGATAAAATCATAGTTTCTGAATCGTTATGCCACGGGGTATGAGTGGTCTGTGTGCAGGGACCAGGACAAGAAGGACACGCAGGTTCCACTCCGCATCAGAAACATTCAGGGTTACCCTGGGACGGTGTTCACCGGGAAATTTACTTCCGTTTTCAAAAATGCCGACATTTCGGCGGTGTGAAATAGAAAACTGCTTGTGCTTATTTCAACATGACGGGAACCGGGTGGGAGGAGGCGGGGGGTGGGGGTGTGGGGGGGGGGGGGGGGGGGGGTGGGGGGGGTGGGGTGGGGGAGGCGAGGGGGGGATCTTGCCATGTCATTCTTGGCTGCACGACTCACAACATGACTAAGACCTTTGCTATCATAATTACAAAAAGGGACGAAGAAATAATAAAATGAGATGGGCGCACTGATATGGAAGACACGTCGTCTGCTATGTCTGTCTTTCTAAACGTAATACCATTAGGCAGTGGAAACAGACTCTTTACTCTAGACAATCAGAAGACATCTACGAACAAGTAACTTGTGCTCCCACAACATGAACGAATTCAATGGAACTGGAGGATGGAGGGGGGGGGGGGGGGGGGGGGGGGGGGGGGGGGGGGGGGGGGGGGGGGGGGGGGGGGGAGGGAAGGTTAACACTCACACTTCCAGTCAATCGAACAATAAATCACATCGATGTCGGAACAAAGCATCTGTCGAAAATGCACTCGTCTTTTTTTTTTTGTTTTGTATGGTGTGTTTCAAGAAATTTGCTTTGCACGGTGTTCGTATTGCTATGTGTATTTTGGCTTCTTTTTAGCAACACTGCAGTATGTTTCATTTTTTTTTTTTTTGCCATAGATCTTATTTGCAATTATTCACAATCACCTACACTAAAAGCTTACACATTTTTCAGAAGGACAACATATCTCGGTCATTCATTAGGAGGTTGTAAGTTATAAACAATATCTTTCTATCCTTAATGTACAACTAGTCTACTTTCCTCAGCAAGACAGTCAACAGACTTTATACTGCACACTTGTGGGCGGGAGAAAACTTCCCCAATGCCTGTGGAAACAGCTCTGTCAGCAAGTTCACTAAAGACCCAGTGAGGCGTACGTACCACAGTTGTCTGTCTGTCTGCCTCTTTCTATGGTCCATGTTTGCATGTCGAATTGTGAGCCCATACTCTTTGCGTTTTTTTCCCCCTTTATTTGTGGTTTCTTAGTGGAACTGTCGCTTCTTGATATAGGTACCATGTCACGTGAGTGTGGTTTTGTGGTATCAAACTTCAAGGATACTTGCGCCGTGTGATGCCTTTAGTGTGGTGTGTATCGAGTCGTTGTTCTATTCTCTTATGTGTTGTGAAATGAATGACTTGTATGTTGAGTACATAAATCCTTGCGCTTTAGGTCGTGTGGGTTGAGCTTCCCCATAATTCTTTGCTTTTCAAATGAAAAAAGTATGAGTGGTTTGCTTCCTGAGTATTAGTCCCCCCCCCCCCCCTCTCTCTCTCTCTCTCTCTCTCTCTGCGTACGTGCGCGCGCGCGCGCGCGTGTGTGTGGTATAACTGATTTACATATGCAGCAATGATATTTCCTCGCTCTGTGTGCCCATGAAGGAGGTGTACTTTGAGTTTAGTCCTTGCTCTTTGTATCTTGTGTTTTAAGCACACAGTTCTGTGCCCCATGTTTTGTGTGATTTATGACCGCTCTCTGTCGAGTTGTCGTTCCTTGCATCACAGGCAGGAATTCGAATGGGTCCTATGTGAAGTTAAGCTGTTTGCACTGTTGGTGTGAGCGCTTTTTTTTTTTTCGTTATTATTTTACCTTTAATTATATAGATCGATAGACATGGCCTCGTTTTATTTGTGTCGAAGTTAATGTGTTATGAACTGTGACTGGGGTGCCTTTTGCTCACTGTGTTAAGAGAGATGGTAGTGTGTGTGTGTGTGTGTGTGTGTGTGTGTGTGTGTGTGTGTGTGTGTGTGTGTGTGAGAGAGATACAGGGCGCTGAGCGGAGAGAGAGGGTATAGGTAAAGACAGAAATCACTTCATTCAAGTGCCAGCTATCAATGTGGGAATAATCGTACTTCACTTTCTGAACCCCATCCCTGAAGACGCTAACAGCCAGCTTAACACTTTTCAGAGTGTTTGGAATGGGCTTCATCATCATCATCATCATCATCATCATTGCCATCATGATCGACAGGACTATTACTATCATCATCATCATCATCTCGTCATCACATCATCATCATCATCATCATAATCATGTCATCATCATCATCATCATCACCACCATCGTCGTCGTCATCATCATCATCATCATCATCATCACCAGTTTCTTCTTCTCCTCTTCTCTTCCTTTTCATCATCACCATCACCATCATCATTAACATCATCATCATCATCATCATCATCATCAGCAGCAGCAGCAGCAGCAGCAGTATCAACAGCAGCATGATCACCGCTATCACCATCATCAGTACCATCATCATCGGTCATCGTTGTAACAGCAGCTTCATCATTCCTTTACAGCGCTCATTTCCGTGTGTAAAACAAACAAACAAACAAAAAAAAAACAACAACAAAAAAAAAAAAAAAAAACGAAACACACACACACACACACACACACACACACACACACACACACACACAGACACAAAAAAAAAAGGCTCAAACTTTAAATGAGGCAATTAACGTGGGGACCATAGAGACTACAGCGAGATGAGGATGAATTACAAACCAGCAAACAATGTGGCAAGTTATATGACTGACGGGAGGAAGAAGGCACGGCGACAACAGACCCAACAGACGTCCAGTGGATGGAGGCACTGGACACTCCTCCTCCCCCCCCCCCCCCCCCCCCCCCCCCCTCCATTAGCCTTGGACAGGCGCCATCAGTTAAACAGTAACACACTGCCCAACGTCCACACAAGTCACATCGGCCGTTACAGCAACAGGAAGTGCCGCCAGTATCTCCACCACAGTCACCACAACAGCACTAATGATAACTATGATGACAATAATGATAATAGTAATAATAATCATAATAATCATGATGATGTTGATGATGACGACGATGATGATGAAGATGATGATGATAATGATGACAACAACATCAGCAACTATAACAAACATATTCACGATAACAACAATGTCATAAATAACGCCATCTGCCATTAAAAAAGGACAAAGTGGCTATCCCTTTTACACTTGTTTTTTTTTTTTTTTTTTCTCATTCCGTATCATTTAGTTTATTTCTAAAAATGGCTCATCAAAAAAAAAGCAAAAAAAAAAAAAAAAAAAAAAAAAAAAAAAAAAAAAAAAAAAACAACAACAACAACAACAACAACAAAAAACTCCTTCCTCTTCCCCTTCTTCATCTTCTTCTTCTTCCTTCTTCACCGCCACCATCATCATCACATCACCGTCGTCACAACCACCATCGTGATAGCAACAATAACTACCATAACAGTAGTAGATACCAACGGTCCAGGTGGGTGACATCAAAATCTTGGCACTTGTTTATAATGAACCTCATGTGACAGCTATGGTGTACCGATGTTTGGCGTCTTTCACGTGCATGTCATCATTTAGCATGACTAGGCAATGTTTGGAACGGAGGGTTCGGGAGACAGGCATAAGGGACGGGAATAAGGTGTTTGGGCGGGGGGGGGGGGGGGGGGGGGGGGGGGAGGTGGGGGGATGTGGGCGGTGCTGCTTCGCCACAGTAGCCAGCAACGTAAAGAGTTAAGCGGCGAGGACATCAGCGTATCAACAGGATGAAATCGTTGCAGATATGTTGAACGGGAGCATAAAGCACAGGTGTTGAACTCGGGGTAGACAGTGATGGGGGGAGGAGGTGGGGTCCAGGGTGGTGGTGGCATCATATGGTTTTGAAACAAACACTTGACGCCGTCTGCTGGCAAGGCCCCTCGAGCGCGAAGTCCCTGCAAATACGTGAGGCGGAAACCACGTGGACAGGACATCCATGTAACGTTGAATGTCGGCAAAAGTTCCAAACTAGTTCACAACAGCGAACTGAGATCAGATCCAGACGGGGTTGGGGACTAGCACAACGTTCTAGTTCTGAGCACTCCAGCGAAATGATAGGCCCCGGGAGGTGGACATCCGTGGTGAACTTGATCAGCCCGACCTTGGAGAACGTGATTATGCTGGTCTGACCCTTCGCACCGTCCGCGTCCAGGTTCGCCACGTCACGTCCGGTGATTCGAACGTTAGGAGCCGCGGCAGAAGTGTGTGCACGCCCCGTAAGTTCAAAAGCACCAGGTCAAAAGTATTAAGATGTCTCAAGGACAAAATAAAGTCTCACGCCAGAAAAAACAGGCGTTGCCCACACATCAAAAACCTGCCGATGTTCTTTAATGAAACAGAAGTACGACAAACAGGACACTGACTGCAATCTTAACAAGTGTAGATGTTTTACCTGTCTGGTAGACTGTCAAGTCCACATGTCAAAAAACAGGCAGATGTTCAACATTTCAAAACATAACGATGTTTAAGACGCCACTCCATGTAGATGTTCAACATGGCTTAGAAAGAAGTTCTTCACAGGTCAAAAATCTACAAAGAATTTCTTCGGTCCACGTCAAAAGCATCGGGACATCCACCAGTCACAACACGAAGAAGAATATACATTCTGCACATCAGGAAGATCAGCGACCTCAAAGCTAGACGCACATCGATATCCCACACCAGAGAATGAAGCAGAGATTACAACAAGAACGGCTCGTAGTTTATATACTGTGAAATCACAGATACGCTGACGTGTCCACCAATCAGACACTTCCGCATTTGTCACGTGTTCCAGTGCCTCCCGAGGACTCTTCTCAAACATACACGTACACAGCCTCTGGAACTCCGCGAGATCTACTCCGCACTGTAGAGGCCTGGAACAAGGGCACACTTCTCAGTGATGACGAAGGCACTGCGTGACGTCATCCACATGACGTCCTTGCTGCGAATGGAAGCGCGGCGCCGTTCAATGGCAGAGGGTAGGCAAGGAAAGTGTGTGATGGAGCTGAACAAGCGAGGCTGAATCTCTTGGAGTTTCTGTCTGCGTGCCGAAGAATATTATAGGTCTTCTTGAATGTCTTCAGGACATTTCTTTCTTCCTGTCTTCCGGACATTTCTTCCTGTCTTCCGGACATTTCTTCCTGTCTTCCGAACATTTCTTGCCCGTCTTCCGGGACATTTCTTCCTGTCTTCCGGACATTTCTTGCCTGTCTTCCGGACATTTCTTCTGTCTCCCGGACGTTTCTTCCTGTCTCCCCAGGCGCTCCCTTCATGTCTCCCAGGCTCTCCCTGTTGTCCCGTCTGCTTCGTTCATGACACGCGGCTGTGGACAGGAAAGACAGGCCATTATGAGCTTCGAGCGAAAACACTCGTTCAGTCCTCCGCCTACCGCCACTATCGTACAGGTCAGCCACTCAACCTCTCTCTCTCTCTCTCTCTCTCTCTCTCACACACACACACACACACACACCTCCCCGCTCTTCTTCTTCCTCTCTCTTCAAGCCCTCTCCCCTCAAGCCCCTCCCCTCCCCCCCCCCCCCAATCAGTTTCCCCTTTCCTTACTCCTACCCTTTTCCCACCCCCTCCTCCTCACCCTCTTTGTCTCTACGTTCTGGTTGATGGGTCCGTTAGCAAAGGTAGCATCTTCGCCGGGAGCTGTTTCTGACTCGGTTAGTCAGTCTGTCTGTCTGCTGTCAGTCTGTCTGTCTGTCTCTCTCTGCGGAGGCATACACACGTATGCACGTGCGTGCGTGCATGCATATATACACGCGCAGGTGTGTGCATGCGCACGCGCGAGTGCGCGCGCATGCACACACGGCAGACGTATACACACACATCACACACACACACACACACACACGTACCAGCCAGCTTTAGCTTGGGGACAATCATCCGTGTAGACACGCAACAGGTACTCCCCGGTGTGACCTTGGGGGAGCGGCGTAGTATTTAGTGAAGGGCACGTAGTAGCCAGGGTCAAGGTCGAGTCGTGCCGTCACCTCCCTCATTTCCGGTTCGCCATGGACTCTTCCTCCACGAGGGGAAAGCGTGAGATGTCTTTTTGTCTTCCCGTTCCGCGCTTTTACACTGTCAAACAATAGGAGAATTGTCGTCAGGAAGGTTACCAATTCGGCGAATCGTGATATTATCAGTTTACAATCGTCAGGAAGGTTACAAATTCGGTGAATCGTGGTATTATCAGTTTACAATCGTCAGGAAGGTTACAAATTCGGTGAATCGTGGTGTTATCAGTGTACAATCGTCAGGAAGGTTACAAATTCGGCGACTCGTGGTGTTATCAGTTTACAATCGTCAGGAAGGTTACAAATTTGGTGAACCAAGAATCCTGACAAATTCTGTAAAAACAGACAATTAAAGGAGACGGAGATGAAGTTTATTGAACGCAAAACTCTCTAATGTCAGTTGTTTAACATGTTTGAGAAGTGGTCAGGCACGTTGGAGAAACATGCGCTTATTCCAATTCCTCTTAATGTCAGTTCGGTCTGATTGTCGAAGTCGAGATTCACAGAAGTAAAAGTAGGAGAACATACGGGCATTCGAACGTGCAGCCATATTGAAAAAAAGTCCTGGACCTTGGGGATTTTCTTGGTGTAAAGGAGAACGGCAAGTGGTGGTCTGTCATTAATATTCGGACATTTTGTTTTCTTTTTCAACGAGAGGCAAGGATTCTTTAGTAAAGATGGTCAAGCATAAACGCCTGCTTTCACTTCAAGCTACCTTCGTTCTTCCCAAGACTTCGGATCGTCTGGCGCCGTGGAGGGATCTTTCAGATCTGCAGCAAATCCCCGCTTCCTTCGGTTTTCGTAGTGAACCTTAAAAAAAAAAAAAAAAAAAAAAAAAAAAAAAAAAAAAAAAAAAAAAATCAGACAGGGTTCCGTTTCATCATTTCACACCCATGGGCTGGCTCTTTTGAGGGTGTTCATCTGGTTCGTCTACCGCGCAGCAGAGCAGAAGAAACCCGTAGGCTTTGATCAGTCCCAGTACTGCATCCCCTCGCGGCTTCCAGACGGTGATCGGTAAAGCCTCTGCGGCTCCACTCCTAATTCCTCCCGGCCAGATTTGTCTTGGTATCCCCGGATGGGTGCTGAGCAATGTCTTGTCGTAACCGTTGACGGATTGGTACATTCTACTTGCCACGTTCCAGGCAATGTCTTGTCCTAATCGTTGACGGATTGGTACATTCTACTTGCCACGTTCCAGGCAATGTCTTGTCCTAATCGTTGACGGATTGGTACATTCTACTTGCCACGTTCCAGGCAATGTCTTGTCCTAATCGTCGACGGATTGGTACATTCTACTTGCCACGTTCCAGGCAATGTCTTGTCCTAATCGTCGACGGATTGGTACATTCTACTTGCACGTTCCAGGCAATGTCTTGTCCTAATCGTCGACGGATTGGTACATTCTACTTGCCACGTTCCAGGCAATGTCTTGTCCTAATCGTCGACGGATTGGTACATTCTACTTGCCACGTTCCAGGCAATGTCTTGTCCTAATCGTCGACGGATTGGTACATTCTACTTGCCACGTTCCAGGCAATGTCTTGTCCTAATCGTCGACGGATTGGTACATTCTACTTGCCACGTTCCAGGCAATGTCTTGTCCTAATCGTCGACGGATTGGTACATTCTACTTGCCACGTTCCAGGCAATGTCTTGTCCTAATCGTCGACGGATTGGTACATTCTACTTGCCACGTTCCAGGCAATGTCTTGTCCTAATCGTCGACGGATTGGTACATTCTACTTGCCACGTTCCAGGCAATGTCTTGTCCTAATCGTCGACGGATTGGTACATTCTACTTGCCACGTTCCAGGCAATGTCTTGTCCTAATCGTCGACGGATTGGTACATTCTACTTGTCCACCACGTTCCAGGCAATGTCTTGTCCTAATCGTCGACGGATTGGTACATTCTACTTGCCACGTTCCAGGCAATGTCTTGTCCTAATCGTCGACGGATTGGTACATTCTACTTGCCACGTTCCAGGCAATGTCTTGTCCTAATCGTCGACGGATTGGTACATTCTACTTGCCACGTTCCAGGCAATGTCTTGTCCTAATCGTCGACGGATTGGTACATTCTACTTGCCACGTTCCAGGCAATGTCTTGTCCTAATCGTCGACGGATTGGTACATTCTACTTGCCCACGTTCCAGGCAATGTCTTGTCCTAATCGTCGACGGATTGGTACATTCTACTTGCCACGTTCCAGGCAATGTCTTGTCCTAATCGTCGACGGATTGGTACATTCTACTTGCCACGTTCCAGGCAATGTCTTGTCCTAATCGTCGACGGATTGGTACATTCTACTTGCCACGTTCCAGGCAATGTCTTGTCCTAATCGTCGACGGATTGGTACATTCTACTTGCCACGTTCCAGGCAATGTCTTGTCCTAATCGTCGACGGATTGGTACATTCTACTTGCCACGTTCCAGGCAATGTCTTGTCCTAATCGTCGACGGATTGGTACATTCTACTTGCCACGTTCCAGGCAATGTCTTGTCCTAATCGTTGACGGATTGGTACATCTACTTGCCACGTTCCAGGCAATGTCTTGTCCTAATCGTTGACGGATTGGTACATTCTACTTGCCACGTTCCAGGCAATGTCTTGTCCTAATCGTTGACGGATTGGTACATTCTACTTGCCACGTTCCAGGCAATGTCTTGTCCCAATCGTTGACGGATTGGTACATTCTACTTGCCACGTTCCAGGCAATGTCTTGTCCCAATCGTTGACGGATTGGTACATTCTACTTGCCACGTTCCAGGCAATGTCTTGTCCCAATCGTTGACGGATTGGTACATTCTACTTGCCACGTTCCAGGCAATGTCTTGTCCTAATCGTTGACGGATTGGTACATTCTACTTGCCAAGGCAATGTCTTGTCCTAATCGTTGACGGATTGGTACATTCTACTTGCCAAGGCAATGTCTTGTCCTAATCGTTGACGGATTGGTACATTCTACTTGCCACGTTCCAGGCAATGTCTTGTCCTAATCGTCGACGGATTGGTACATTCTACTTGCCACGTTCCAGGCAATGTCTTGTCCTAATCGTTGACGGATTGGTACATTCTACTTGCCACGTTCCAGGCAATGTCTTGTCCTAATCGTCGACGGATTGGTACATTCTACTTGCCACGTTCCAGGCAATGTCTTGTCCTAATCGTCGACGGGATTGGTACATTCTACTTGCCACGTTCCAGGCAATGTCTTGTCCTAATCGTCGACGGATTGGTACATTCTACTTGCCACGTTCCAGGCAATGTCTTGTCCTAATCGTCGACGGATTGGTACATTCTACTTGCCACGTTCCAGGCAATGTCTTGTCCTAATCGTCGACGGATGGGTACATTCTACTTGCCACGTTCAGGCAATGTCTTGTCCTAATCGTTGACGGATGGGTACATTCTACTTGCCACGTTCCAGGATTTCATTATGGCCGTTCAGCCTCGAATGGATCTGTCTTTGCTGAAGTCAGGAGTTCCTTTCTGTCTCCTGACATCCTCTCTAACACTATGTGATGACATTGTTAGTGTGTATGGACGGACTTTTCAGACTACTTTGAGGAGAGAGAGAGAGAGAGAGAGAGAGAGAGAGAGAGAGAGAGAGAGAGAGGAAGAGGAGGAAGATTTTGCTGAAGAGACACAGGGGAAGAATCCGATGGCCCTGGATTTTTTTTTTTTTGGTGTGTCACTCAGACAGACACACGCCCCATTCAATGATTTGCTTGCCTTCTTGGGTGTAATCGGGCACCCGTTCGTGACAGCTTTTCTGGCTGACTCCAATACTTTGGCTACAGCTGGTTTGCTTCCCTTCTCCCATGATTTGCTGTTTTTGTCACGGTAATTGTTACTGCTTTGATTTCAGGCCATGTCCTAGATTTTCCCTGTAGACACATCTGTGCATCTTTTGTTTTCATTAATTGGTTGCCTTGTTCTGCATGACCTTTTACTGACTTCAGTGGTTATTGTAGTTTCATTACTGGTATACCCATATCCGCTGTTCAGGACTTTTTATACTGGCTGTGGGTGCATAATCTGTGTTGCTTTTAATTTTTTTTGTTTTTGACCATATATCTTTTGATCTTTTGTTCTGTATGACTATGACCTACTCGTGTTTCGTACCTATCAAAGTGTCACAAATCTATTTTGATATGGACGTGTTTTCTTTTCTGACCTATTTACGCTGACTGTAATATCTACGCATTGTAAAAGTTTGCACCAAATGTGCTTTGCATACAAGTTTCATGTTGAATTTTGAGGCCGTCAGTGTCTCGCATCTCCATTTTCTTATGTGCATATCTGCTGTTCACGCTCTTTTATTCTAATGTTCTTGTTGTAACGCAGACCTTTGGGCCTCATGAAACCATTGTGCTCGTCCGCATCCGAATGCATTAGACTTGTTGACTCAAGCTCCCTCCTTTTCGGGTTTTGTATGAACTGCCTGGAGATTTTTGAGACTGGCTTTTAGTATGTTTTTTTTTACTATGTAGTGAGGCGGTTAGTGGGGACTATCAGCTCATCCCCAGGTGGACCAAAGAGATGGATCTGTATTGTGCTGGTTGGCCATTTGCTGAATTGCTGGTTCAGGGGGTTGTAATCGTATGTGGGTTTAAGACACCTTGTCTTCAGGTCAGCATGCTCATCCCACCCCCTTTTCGTCATTCAGGCCTTTGTTCGAACTGCTAAGTACGAAGAAAATAATTTTTACTACAAAAGTGTACCTGTTCAAATACTTGTTTGCCCTCCCATCTCCACGCATTTTGTCGGAAGGCTGGGAATTGATTGTGACTGACAGTTATGACATCAACTGTCAAGGAACCATCACCCTTGGACAGCAGCAGTCCTGAAGGCATGGTTATCTCCCCTGTTCCATGATTTTTTTTTTTTGAGTAAGGATCCTGGTTAACGGCGTTGGAGCACACCAAATAGAAATAAGAAAGTTTGGACAGGCAAATATTTCATGAAATTACTTCCAGAGGTAAAATTCTTTTTACACGTCTGCAGATAGCGAAAGAGCAAACAAAGTGTCCACGAAATGTGGTCTGTCCGAGCAGATGCAATAACATGTAACAGGAATGTTCAACTGATAGCTAGTAACAAACTTACACACGGATAAAATGGTGGAGGACTAAACTTGTCAGCCCTTTATCTTAAACTGGTTTTCATCATCTCGACAAACATGGAATGACACTATGTTTACTTTCAATTAGGTATGGAAGAAAATACGAATCTGATGTTACCAAAATAATACGCAAAACAGAACTTTCACTATAGCTGCACATCGCTTCCTATGTTGAAAGGCATTGCATTTCAGAGTCCTTATCTCTCTGTGGAAGCAGGTACTGACCTCGCCACTACTCTAGTTTTACTCTGTGCTAGAAACGGTTTCTTTCAGCCCTTAGACCACAGCGGAATACTGCAGCATGACTTTTAAAAGAAGTAGAAACTGAAGTATACAGCATCTCTGTTGACATATCTCCACTGGCTCCGTGTTGAGCATCATTACCAATATCAGACAGCAGCTCTAGTATCGGCATGTTGATGACATCTCCCGAATGAGCTTGTCTGTCTACATACCACGCCCTTCGTATTCTCCATCCACCCTTTTTGACAAAACTATCGAATGTCTTAAGACCTTATCTGAAATGTTTTTGTGAAAAAAAGCATTTCCATTTTAGTGATCCTGCCTTCTGGAGCTTCGTTCCTGCCAAACGTGTGAGACATACTCTCTGAGTCGGAATCCATTCTTCTAGAACTAACTAGCTCTTTCATGACAGTTTTCTCCCCCCTGTTTTCCAGCTGGGCAGTTATGCCCACGTTTCGTTCTTCTTAGCTACACCTCACTTCTTTCTCCATAAGTTGCATGGCATGGGATGTAATCATACTTTTTTCCCACTGTACAGAACTGAATGGACGGCTTGTGGGTAGTAAGCTTGCAAACACAGAATGGGTAATATGAGGGCACCACCTAGTATGCACAGAATCTAGTGGACACTTATCGTGTAGACAAATGATCACGCGCGCACATAATGGGCACTGAAACTGTTCACACAGAAGCCTGACTGGGCACTCTAAGGTATTAACACTGCAGACACACGATGTGATGGGCATCCAAAAGGGACTGACCTTATAAACAGAGAATCCAATGACCACTCACCTTGTGGTCATATAATCCAATGAAAACTCAATTTGCAGACACAAGAGATAGTGAGCACTGTGTGGGAATGTACCTTGTGTACACAATCCAATGAACACTCACTTTGTGAACACAGAATGTGACGGCTAATCACATTGTTGACACAGAACGTACTGGACAATCACCCGGAAGAAACATAAACACTCAAGCTGCAACACACCAAGGGCAGTTTGGTACGGATGAACACGGATCTGGAGGACACGTAATCCGAGAAGCACCGAACTTGTGGATATAGACTTTAGAGGGCACTCACCTGCCAGACACACAAATCGACGGGCACTCGTCTAAAATGTGCGGAGGCTGACAGGCACGGTTTGGGTATAGACATGGTTGAGAAGAACCGATGGGCATTTACCCTCTGGATACACAGGCAGTCCCAAATCCACAGGGACCTAGCCTCAATATGTCTAATACAAACTGTACTTACCTTGTGGAAACGTAAATCTATGGGCGTATATCATCTTGTAGACACTTAATTCATAAGCACTTACCTCGCAAATACATAACCCAAAGAGCACGTTCTTTTGTATACACGGTTCAATGGGCTCTTACCTGGTAGACAAGCTTACAATGGGCACTTACCTGATAAACACATACTACAAAAAACAGGCACGTATATTGTAGACGCATCATTCAGAAGGTACTTACTTAATGGGCACATAATCCAATAGACACTCATCTCGAAGTTACACAATCCAATGGGCATTCACCTCGTAGGCACATCATCCAGTAGGCACTTGCCTTGTAGGTACATAATCCTATAGGCACTCACGTTGTAGGCATGTAATCCCAGTTACGATCTGTGTCAACAATGTGATTGCCCGCCACATTCTGTGTTCACAAAGTGCGTGTTCATTAGATTGTGTATACAAGGTACTTTCCTACACAGTGCTCACTATCTCTTGTGTCGTGCAAGCACATAATCCAGTGGGTACTTAGTGCTCACTATCTCTTGTGTCGTGCAAGCACATAATCCAGTGGGTACTTACTTCGTAGATATAAAATCCTAAGGAACCTCTCCTTGTAGACATATAATTCGATGTACACTCCCCTTATAGAGCATATAATGACATGGCACTCCCTTTGAAGACATATAATTAACGGGCACGCATCTTTTGGATAGATAGTCCAGATGGCATTCAGTATGTGGCATTCACCTCGAAGATATATAATAAAGAAAAATTCACATTGTAGACATAAAATCCAGTGAACACTCACCTTGTAGACATTGAATCCAGCGGGTGATACCTTTGTATATTAATTTAGAACACAAAATGTAATTATTCCGCCGGACAAAAGGGACACAAACGAATTACAAAACAAACCACGACGCGTTTCGACCCCTTTGGTCTTCTGCAAAGACAGATAAACAACATTCAGGACAATGAAAACGAAGAACAGCGATCACTTATCTTCTCAAACTGGGCGCAAAATGGATGTCGTAAATGCAAAATGTTGCAAAATGGATGTTGTAAATGCAAAATGTTGCAAAATGGATGTTGTAATTTAATACACTTCCATGGGCACTAGCGTGCAGACACCTAATCCAAAAAGCACCAGCCTTCAAAAAAAAAAAAATCAAGGAACATTCGCCTTGTAGAGGCATAATTAAACAGGCGCAGATCGCCTTGTAGAGACAATCAAAATTTGCATTTACCTCGAACACTTATATTACGATGGAAACTCAGCTTGTATGTGTAATCCAGTAGGTGCCTATCCTGTACACAGATAATCTAATGAGCACTCACTTTAAAGATGTAAAATCCACTGGGCACTCATCTTGTTAAAACATAATCCAAAGGAAACTAATCTTGTATAGACATGCACCAAAGGGCGATAACCTTGCAAACACAAAAACCAAGGGGCGCTCACCTTCCAGATAAGAGTCTTTCACTGACCTTGAAGACACATAATCAGCTGGGAAGGTTACGACAGTCACCATTAAGACAGAGGGATCCAGCATTGTTCTTGCACAGGTTGAGTTTATGGGCACTGCGTTGGCTTTAATTTGTAGATACTCACCTTGTACAGGATCAGGCCATCACCTTGTAGACACAGAATCTGACCACTCACTGTGTAGACACAGAATCTGGCCACTCACTGTGTAGAAACAGAACCTGATCACTCACCTTGTAAACGCAGAAACTGGTCACCCACTTTGTAGTCACAGAATGTGATCACTCACCTTGTAGACACAGAATCTGGTTCACACACACACAGACACACACGCACGCACGCACGCACGCACGCACGCACGCACGCACGCACACACACACACACACACACACACACACACACACACACACACACACACACACACACACCCCATGGACACACAATTCAATGGGCACTCACAATGTAGTAGAATCGATGGGCTTTACCTTGTGGACAAAGAATCGGACCAGCATGGCATGGACCATGGCACCAGCATGGCATGGTTCTTGTTATGTAGACACAGAATTCAATGGGCTCTTGTCCTGCAGACGCAGAAACTGGGGGCCGTAGCACAAGTCTCATCTTACACATTCAGGGTTCCATGGGTACTCACTTTGAGGCAAAGAATCCGATGAGCACTCACCTCGTAGACATAAAATCCCACAGGAACCCACCTAGTAGACACAGAATGCCTAACTGGCACTCACCTTCAAGACATACAAGCTGATAGGTAGCGCTCAACTTGAAGACATGAAATCTAACATGCCGCGTATGGGTCTTCCCGAGCCGTACCAGAATTTCGTGGGCACTCACCTTGTAGATTCAGCATCTGATGGGCACGGCGCGAGTCTCACATTGCAGACACAGGATCCGATAACCATTCATCTCCTAGACATCGAATCCAACGAAACTGCAAGGGACTCACCTTGTAGACAGAAAATCAAATGGCACTATCATCTTGTGGACACATAATCCAATTGTACTCACCTTGCAGACAGAAAATTAATTGGCATTCTTACCTTGTAGACACATAAATCCAATAGAATTAATCTGGTAGAAAGACCGATAATCTAGGGCTGTTACCTGGGTAACACCAAATCCAGTGGGTACTCTCTCTCTCTCTCTCTCTCTCTCTCTCTCTCTCTCTCTCTCTCTCTCTCTCTCTCTCTCTCTGTGTAGACAGAATCCAACCGGCTCTGGGCACGCACCTTGTAGACACAGAATCCAATGGGCACTAGCAGACTGTTGGCCGTGACGGAGCCATGACGATAGTCCTGAAGCAAGGAGATGAGCACGTGACGTTTGTCGCGCACTGTAGGGGGCGACACTTCATCCGGGTACTCCAGGCGGCTGACGTGGAAGTGGTGACGCTGGGCGCGCGAGTGGAGGTCAAGGTTGTAGCGACAGGAACTGGGTTTGGTACCTGGCGGATCACAGTGGGACACACACACACACACACACACACACACACACACACACACACACACACACACACACACACACGCACGCACAACCATGCGCACGCGCAACCATGCGTACAGACACACACACGCACGCTTACAGATATACACACACACACACACACACACACATCACACACACCACACGCACACACACACACACATGCGCGCATGCATCTCTCTCTCTCTCTCTCTCTCACACACACACACACACACACACACACACACACACACACACACACACACACACACACACAAGCACGCACACACACACACACACACACACACACACACACACACACACACACACACACACACACACACACACACACACACACACACACACATACACCACCCCCACACACACCACACCACACACACACACACACACCGGAACATCATACATATAGCACAGCGTACAACTGACATGCTCAAACATCTCCCTTTCTCTAGCTCTCTCTCTGACATGCTCAAACATCTGTCTGTCTGTTTTACTCTCTCTCTCTCTCTCTCTCTCTCTCTCTCTCTCTCTCTCTCTCTCTCTCTCTCTCTCTCAACAAACTTTCCTTTAATTCGACTAATGTGGTGAGATTAGAACCCTGTATCACGCGACCGTTGAGACTGGTCAAATCAAGGCTCAAAGCCTGTGTCACGCGACTCGTGATATAGTCAGATCAAGCCCAGAGGACTGTGTCACTTGACCAGTAACAAGACTGCCCAGATCAAGCAGTACGGTTTGTGTCAGGCGACTAATATGACTTTGTCCCTTTGTCCTGAGATCAAAAGCTCGAAGGCCTGTATCACACGACCCGTCAGACTGTATGCTAAGGTATAGCTCTGAGGCCTGTATCACACGACCCGTGAGACTGTGTGGCAGTTCAAATTCTAACGCCTGTGTCACACGACCGGTGAGACTGTGGGAAGATCGACCTTTAACGCCTGTGTCACACGACCAGTGAGACTGTGGTCAGAACAAGCTTTAAGGCCTGTGTCACACGACTAGTGAGACTGTGGTTAGAACAAGCTTTAAGGCCTGTGTCACACGACTAGTGAGACTGTGGTTAGAACAAGCTTTAAGGCCTGTGTCACACGACTAGTGAGACTGTGGTTAGAACAAGCTTTATGCCTGTGTCGCACGACCAGTGAGACTGTGGTTAGAGCAAGCTTTAAGGCCTGTGTCACACGACTAGTGAGACTGTGGTTAGAGCAAGCTTTAAGGCCTGTGTCACACGACCTGTGAGACTGTGGTTAGAGCAAGCTTTAAGGCCTGTGTCGCACGACTAGTGAGACTGTGGTTAGAGCAAGCTTTAAGGGCCTGTGTCACACGACCAGTGAGACTGTGGCTAGAGCAAGCTTTAAGGCCTGTGTCACACGACCAGTGAGACTGTGGTTAGAGCAAGCTTTAAGGCCTGTGTCACACGACCTAGTGAGACTGTGGTTAGAGCAAGCTTTAAGGCCTGTGTCACACGACCAGTGAGACTGTGGCTAGAGCAAGCTTTAAGGCCTGTGTCACACGACCAGTGAGACTTTGGTTAGAGCAAGCTTTAAGGCCTGTGTCACACGACCTGTGAGACTGTGGTTAGAGCAAGCTTTAAGGCCTGTGTCACACGACCAGTGAGACTGTGGTTAGAGCAAGCTTTAAGGCCTGTGTCACACGACCAGTGAGACTGTGGTTAGAGCAAGCTTTAAGGCCTGTGTCACACGACCAGTGAGACTGTGGTTAGAGCATGCTTTAAGGTGTGTGTCACATGACTGATGAGACTGGTTAGGCCAAGCTTTAAGGTCTCTGTCACACGACACGACACTATAGTCTGATCAAGCTTTAAGGCTCGTATCACACGACCAGTGAGACCATGTGGCAAGATCAAGCTTTAAGGCCTGTCTCACACGACCAGGGAGACTTTGAGGCAAGATAAAGCTTTTAGGCCTGAGTCACACGACCAGTCAGACCGTATGGTGAGAGATACATTAAGGTCCAAAACCAGTGATATAATAGAGCCTGTGTCATACAACATTGAGTCTATGTGGTTTGATGAAGACCTAAGGCCTCTTTCACACGTCATTGAGACTATGGGGTGAGATGAAATCTGAAGACCTGAAGACCAGTGAGACTGTAGAGTCAGATCAAGCCCTTAAGGCTGGTACCTCACGACCAATGAGACAAAGTGGTTTGATCAAGCTGTGGATGTGTCACACACGTCGTAAGACTCTCTGGTCAGATGAAGCCCTATGTCCTACATTGCACGACCAGTCAGACTAAGTGATCAACTCAAGCTGCAAGCTTTTTTGACATACGACAGCTGAAGAACAGAACCCTTTGAGATCAATGGACGTTTTAAAGCTGTTTTGTGTGAAAGCCCAAGGCAAAATGTCAGGATGAAGGATTTACGATGCACTGTTAACTGTCAAACTAATACAAAGAATTGATGGTCACGAAGGTCCCCAACTGCAAAGGACATTTTGCCCTCCTCCCTCTCCCCACATCCCCACCTCTGCCATCCCAGTCCATCTGTTTTTTTTTTGTTTGTTTGTTGTTTTTACCTGTCAGTCCGAAAGTTCCTAAATAACAAAGCTGATATTTTATTTTACAGACGACGGTGGGGAGATGCATGTGAGCCAGAAACGAACGCACTGGATTTTAATACAGACCAAAACAAAAAGTTGATGTTTTGAGATGGAATCTGAGTTATGGTTTGACAGCAGTTAAGAGACCTGTTTGACCTTGAAGATAGCCTTCACTCACCTTCGTTCCTTTCTCATTTCTTCCTGCTTCTTTCTTTCTTTCTTTCTTTCTTCTTTCTTGAGTCGTTCAGGTCAGGTAGTTTTGAAATAAACCAATCAGAAAAGAAGTATTTAGCCCCGTTTAAATTTTGGAACAAACCTTGGCAGCTATCGTCTTTTATTTGATTTGTCAAGTAAGACCAGCGCCGTTCCTAAGCTCATGATGAAAATTGTACAAAACTTTGTGTGTGTGTGTGTGTGTGTGTGTGTGTGTGTGTGTGTGTGTGTGTGTGTGTGTGTCTTTTCTAATTCAGAGCTTGTGCGCAATAGTTTTGAATCAAGTTTTGCACGAAAGTATGTCATACAGGAAACACAGGAAACACTAAACTGCGAGGTAATGGTATGTTCCCAAACACTCTTTTACTAGTCTTCTGCGTGACGTGGGCCTCACAGCAAAATGAGGTAAACGTGTCACGTGCACAAGTATGTGTACAACTCGTGGCTGAGCAAAGGGTGAGAAAAGAAAAAAAACGGTTGCCTTTCTTGTCTTGTTGGTATGTGGATCTCTTTGTGTCTGTCTAAAGCTAGTCTCGTGGTGTCCGCTCTCTCTTGTCTATCCTTCAAGGCCATTAATTACATCCGTTCTACCAGTTTTTTTATTTGAATGTGTCGTTTGATTTAGAGACAGAGAGACAGACAGACAAACAGACAGAGAGACAGACAGACAAACAGACAGACACACAGATAGACAGATAGACAGATAGTAGGTAGATATATGTAGGTGTGTGTGTGTGTGTGTGTGTGTGTGTGTGTGTGTGTGTGAGTGTGTGTGTGTGTGTGTGTGTGTGTGTGTGTGTGTGTGTGTTACAAACGCACGTGCTCACACACACACACACACACACACACACACACACACACACACACACACACACACACACACACACACACACACATACATATATTATAACACACACACACACACACACACACACACACACACACACACCACACACATATATATAGAGAGAGAGAGAGAGAGAGAGAGAGAGAGAGAGAGAGAGAGAGAGAGAGAGAGAGAGAGAGAGAGACGAGACGACACGCACGTACACACACGCACACACACACACACACACACACATGCATGCAGACATGACCGAGACATACATATACTAATACACGCGCGCGCGCATGCGTGGGCGCATGCATATATACATGCTCACGCGTGCGCTCATATTACAAGCGCACTTGCTTACACACACACACACACACACACACACACACACACACACACACACACGCGCGCGCGCGCGCGCGCGCGCACGCACACAGACACCACTCACGTGTCCATCTGTCAAAGATATGTAGGAGCACACGCCACCGGCCATCAGAACGGAAGTAGTCGGCCTTGGTGGCCCGGAAGTGTCCCTGGGTGAGGGAGGAGAGGGAGGTGGAGGAGAGGTGGCGGGCCAGGTTGCTCTGGGGGGCGCTGAGCGGTCGTCTCCCTTCCGTGCTGGACGCCGGCAGGAGCAGCCCTTTCTCCTCCACCCCTTCCTCCTCTCCCACGTCATCCACCACGCTCTCCCCCCCACTCCCACACCACCAGCTCCTCTTCCTCCCAGGCCTGGCTGGGCTGGAGTTTTTTCCCCTCGCTGGAGAGCGGGCGTGCTGCCGACTTTGAAGTTGAGGACGATGTCCGAAGAGCTTTGCGTACTTCCCGTGTCGGACGTGCTGGACACGGAACGAAGCGTGTTCCTGGCCGCCAGGGGAGGTTCGTTTGGCGTGGTTCCTTCGTGGGGAGTAGGCCCCGGTGCGCAGTGAGCGGCAGG
>JADBJO010000473.1:142500-147500 GCA_016801955.1 Conus betulinus | reverse complement strand
TGTCTCTTCTCTCTCCCCATTTACTCATTTTTCATTTTGCGTTATAATGTAGGTTTGTACTCAGTTCTCCTTAAGATTGTTTGTGCGGCTGGGGACTTGCCATCCATGACATGTCTCAGGATATCCTGTATTTCTTCCAATTGAGAGAGAGAGAGAGAGAGAGCGAGAGAGAGAGAGAGAGAGAGAGACGAGAGAGAGAGAGAGAGAGACAGACAGACAGACAACACACACACACACACACACACACACCACAGACAGAAAGAGAGAGCAACAGAGAGGGAGAGAGAGAGAGGAGAGAGAGGAGAGAGAGGAGAGGAGAGAGAGAGAGAGAAAGAAAGAAAGACAGACAGACATACAGGGAGAGAGGAAGCCAAAATAGAGAGTGTGGCGGGGCTAAGTGAGGTCAGGAGAGAGAGAGAGAGAGAGAGGAGAGGGTGGGCGGGGAGGGGGAGGGGGGGGGGGGGGGGGGGGGGGGAGGGGGCGGGGACAGGGACAGGTGGCAATAGGACAGTCAGAAATACATAGTGTGTATGTGTGTGTGTGTATGTGTGTGACAGGTGTGTGTGTGTGTGTGTGTGTGTGTGTGTGTGTGTGTGTGTGTGTGTGGGTGTGTGTGTGTGTGTGTGGCACGTGTGTGTGTGTGTGTGCGTGTGTGTGTGTGTGTGTGTGTGGTGTGCGTGTGTGTGTGGTGTGCATGTGTGTGTGTTGAGTGTGTGAGCGCGCGCGCGCGTGTATGTGTGTGTGTGTGTGGGTGTTTGCTTGTGTATGCGCGCGTGCACGCTCGCGCGCGCTGTCGATGTGTTCCCACCTGCTGACCAATGTCACACAGAAGCGGTAGGGGTCAGTCTCTTCTCATTTCGCCAGCACACAACTTGGGAACGCGCGCCATGTGAGACTTGACCAGGATGCGGAAGAGGTTGCGGGGAGGTCGGACGTCAGGGGTGAAGAATTCGCACACAGCCCCAGTGAGATCTGTCATGGCGTCCAACGTGTGGCCGTACTCTATGGACTGATATGTCTTCTTGCATCTGGACATCATGGGCACAGAGAGAGACAACAAAGAATTTTGAAAGGAAGGAATAGGGAGAAAGAGAAAGTGAGAAGGAGGGGAGGACATGAAATAAGATGAAAGGAGAGAGAGAGAGAGAGAGAGAGAGAGAGAGAGAGAGAGAGAGAGAGAGGAGAGAGAGAGAGAGAGAGAGAGAGGAGAAAGGAAAAAAGAAAGAAAGGAGGAAAGAAAGGAAGATGCTGATGATGACAAGGATTGTGGTGAAGATAATGATAATTAATAATCTATAAAGATGAAAACAAAAAATGAGAATAGCAAAAAAGAAACAATAATTACAAAATTAATAATAATAATAATAATAACAAGAAAAATGATAGTAATAATGATAACAACAACAACAAACAACAACAACAAACAACAACAACAATAATAATAATAATAATAATAATAATAATGATAATACTGATAATAGTAATGCTCTCAAGAAAAGGCAGTACTAAGCCACGGTCAAACGAGTCTTAAATCCATCCTATGATTCAGTTTCTGAGTGAAAACAAACTTGAACTGCCGCGGGAAGTAACTGTTGAAGCAATTACTCCTTTCATTTGAATAGGACACACAAAAAACACCAGACCCTAGCACTTCTGTCAATAGTCACTTTAAATATTGCCTCAGAATGTATCACATCACAGATGATCATCAATTCGTAACGACATCTTCATAGTGTCCGTGTTCAGATGTTCAGTGAAACGTTTGTAATAAATTCATCAGTCATAAGAATTGACTATGGGAGTCACTTTCCCCCCGCCATGGGAAGTAATAACTGGCGTGGACAGCAAGAGTTGTTTTCCCTGTGTAAGTTAATCTTGATGAAGGATTCTGCATCTGCGATTTGGTCCCGATCCGCAGAATAGATTCGCAAATACGGATACTCAATAGATACATTCTGGGTCCACACTGCATCTCCCAACCACGTTTCCTTCAACGTCAATGCTCTGTCTTAATTTTTTCATTGTTCTGAGTGTTGTTTATCTCGCCAGAAGATGACGTAAGAGGTCGAAACGCGTCTTGTTTTGCCTGTGTTTCATTTGTCCGTGTTGTTTGGCAGAGTTATTTCAAACATTTTAAAGATGTGCTTAGATTTCCGCCTGCAGTCGCCTCATTGTGCAACCAGTGTTTGTCTGATTTTTGCGTCATCTTAAACAAAACAAACAATCGCCCGCAAACACATGTTCTCCTTATTGGAAACGATACAAACATTCTTTTCATCACAATGACCATAACGATAAGGCTTCTCGCACTATATTTCCACTACTATTTGGAGCCGGAATAGCTCAGTTGGTAGAGCGCCTGACTCGTAATCTTGGTGATCCTGGGGTTGCGGGTTCGAACCTCCGCCGGGGCGTTTCGGTACAGGGGGATTTTTCCCTCGGAGTTAACAGTGGTTCTGACTCCATTTCCCATACAGTCCTTCGAATGAGACTATAAACCGAGGTTCCGTGTGTGAACTCACGCAAAACATCTTGCACACACGTAAAATCCAATCACCAACATTCGGAAGAGTAGGCCAGTTTGGCCGTTGGTATGGATGACACGTTACACATAGCATGCACCCTGAGTGAGAAATGGAAAGAATGAAGGAATAAGGAAAATGAGTGATCGATATTGAACGGTACTGACTGGATGACACGGGAAACGACTGAATGAAGCGCCAGCTGGCAGCTCTTCAGTCGGCACTACCCAGGTAGGCAGCCCGTTGTGTAAATGAGTGTCGCTTGTAAAAGCGCTTAGAGCTTGGTCTAGCCGAGAATAGGCGCTATATAAGTATTCATTATTATCATTATTATTACTACTACTGCTGCTGCTGCTGTTGCTGTCTGTAGTGATGTAAATATACCCACTTCCCCCCAAAAAGTATGTTGAAATGGAATGCTTCTGAAATCGATTTAATACTCCCCTTCTTCACAAAACGTTGAAACGTGGTCTAAATACGTGGAGAACGAAAAGGAGAATGCTGATGAAGACAATGGCAACAATGATGATGATGACGACGGCTTCGATGATTATGATGGCGATAATGATAATGACGGTTACAGCGAAGGCGATAATTAACGATCAATAAGCTGAAAAAAAAGAAAAAAGAAGATGAAAAAGAAAATAGCAACAACAACAACAATAATGATGATGATAATGGTCATAATGGTGATCTCTGTGATGATGATGATGATGATGATGATGATGATGATGATGTAACAGTATTGAAGGAAGTAGTAGTGTAGTAGTAGTAGTAGTAGTAGTAGTAGTAGTAGTAGTAGTAGTAGTAGTAGTAGTAGTAGTAACTGTGCAGAGAGGAATAAACTCTCTCCGAAAAAGCAATTCTTACTGACTTGGCATAGGCCTTTTCCACCAGAGGACCCCCACAGTTCACGAGTGCTTCCCATGGGTCCGCAGAAAAGATGGCGGTCGTCTAGAAGGGGGAGATAATCGTCCACCACAATGTCCACCACTCCCCAAACCTCCAGATGTTGAAATGGAACGCTCCTGAAATCAACACATACACCAACGATCTCTGGAGGAGAGACTCACAGGATTCAAATAATTCACTGTGTGTTTAAAGCTTCCAACCCATTCATTATTTCAAATGTGGAGATAGGGACGGAAATAAAAATCGACGAAATATGATGTAAATATACCTAGTTCTTCCACAACAGTCATCTAATTTGTCCAGCAAAATGATTTCCTTTCTCGCCAGCCATGAAAAAAAAAAAGACTGCCTTCTTTAAATATGCGCAGAAAACTGGTGAGAATGCAATGACAATGACAACCTTTAATGTCAACAGCCTAAGAGCCTTAATGACATGGGGTCCACTGTCTATGTAGGAAAGAAAGGAAATCATTATTAACGGTGTTGCTACAAACCTCTGTAGCGAAAATTCCTTTATCTACCACATTCATTTCCTAGAATAAGCATAGTTTATACGCTCATTTTCATCTGTATGATTCACACTTAAGAAAACGACTGTCAGACAAAATCAAAACTTCAGACATTACCAAAGTAGCATTAAACAGCACATAAGTCGTAAACATTGATAGTTTTGTACTCAAGGCAAAAGCTGTCTAATTTTTAGACGCTTCGGCAATGAATTTAGCCAGAGATCTTAAGAGCTCTTCATCATCAATCATTAAGACTTCAGAAACACTTTGTCTGTTTATAAAAGGCGCCTGAAATAATTTACATTTTCTGCGAACTTCATTGTATGCAAACACACTTGAAAAGAAAATGATATTCATTTTTCACAGCATTCATGGTACACACCTTACATACGTTATCGGTTTGTAACCCTTGCATAAACCAGACTTTTATTTGCATTTAAACCTAAAGTTCTAGTTCTAAATCTAGCGAGCATATCTCTATGCCATTTACGCGTTATAACTAGTAAATACTTTTCTGGTTGCAGGTTGCTGTTAAATTTAAGAAACCAATCATACTTTTCTTTTCCTTCCATCTGTGAGTGCCAGTTTTGCTGAAATATACATATTAGCCTATCTTTCAGTTCCGAAATAAACAAATTATCATCTCCCACTTCCTGACTTAACCAAACTATGCCAAACCCGTTTTCAGTAAGAACAGTTTTTACTTTTGTCACCCAGTTGTAACAGCATCTCATATGCTTGTCGACATAACCTAGTCAATGGTAATTTCAACAGTCTTAGCCAATATCTTATGGATTTCAGTTGGGTGCGTATGTAAAGTGGGTATCTGCCTGCTTCTCCATATACCATTTTGTTTGAGGAATGCAATGGGAATATTCATGAAGCGTTTAATTGCAAATGTGTGTGAACTTTTTCCATTTGGAAGTTATCAGATAAACCCCAGACTTCTGCTGCATAAGTCAGCATGGGCTCAATTTGCGAATCGAAAAGTTTCCAAAATATCGACGGTTCAATTGTATTTAGTTTCCTTAATGATCTTAGTATTTGTACCACTCCC
>JADBJO010000473.1:130000-132500 GCA_016801955.1 Conus betulinus | reverse complement strand
AAACTTAAAAATAAACCATTAGAAGGACACACAGTTTATTAGATGCTTAAGAACAGACCATCGCCAGAGACTTTTTCTCACCCCACAAGGACAGACCATCAATAGGGACATGGCGTCTTCAACACATAAGAACAGGCTAGCGGTAGGGACACGGTTACATTAACGCCCAAGAATAGACCATCTGTGTAGATATGGTCTATTATACACACAGGAACAGACCTTCAGTATTGACATACGTTTTGGACACACATGTACAGACCATCAATAAGGACATGGTTTAGTTAACACACAGGAACAGACAACTTGTAGGGACATGGTTTAATTGACACGCAAGCACAGACCATCTTTAGGGACATGGTACATTTAACACAATTCATCAGTAAGAACATGATTTATTTACCACAAAAGTACTGACCCATCATCATGTACACGGTTTATTAGACACACGCAAGAATAGACCATAGTTCAGTTAAGTTCAGTGGTTATTTTAATTAACGACTGTTGATCATCAATGATTTAGATATTTCAAAGGCAACAGAGGTCACCGAGAATGTCAGACCTGCTGTCTCTGGTCATTTTATTTTTTCTGTGTCCCTCACATATAGGAATCTGGACAGTCCACTAAGAGTACTTTTGAAAATATTTTAGATTACAATCACAATAGTCTACACAATTCTGATTGGGCAATAACGTGAACGATGTCCGTAATAAATGTGTCATATGAAATATGGCCAATGCTTGCAAAACATGCAGTGTTTCATACCCTTTGATGGTGCCCCTGGTGATCGCCCTGTTAAGATATATACAGCATTGTTTTTTCTGACGTATACACTTAACATTAGGAGATAAATTTTGTGTTCCATGTGTTTTAACCTAAGTTTATAGATTATCTGTGTTATATATCTTGGGCAGGAAGGCAATTCATGTGACATAAGAACTGACCACCAGTAGGTTTGTTTAACCCACAAAATATAGACCATAGTTTACCTGACATACGAGAACAGACCATTTGTAGGGACATGTTTTATTTAACACATAAGAACAGACCATCAGTAGGGACATGAATTATTTTACCACATAAGGGCAGGTCATCACAATGAACATTGTTTTTTCTGAAACACAAGGACAGACCATACAAGGAACATTTTTTTTTTTTTTTTACACTAGGGTGAGCGACTAATCTACGGTGTAGTTCAGTTCAGTGGTTTATTTAATGTCTATTCATCGCCAGATGTTAGACGTTCATTACAAAGAACAAACAAACACCATCCTCCACACTCAACTTATCATCCATCATTGTACTTTCAAACCCACATCTCATATATGCATATTTACATAAGTGAAATACCATTGTTCTTTCAAACCCACTCTCTACATGCATATTTACATAAGCGAAATACCCTAGTGGTACACAAAATTGTTGATCTTTATAAGAATGTTGCAACCTGTAGCTGGGAAAGAACCATGGCAGTTTCAGCAATATAAGAACCATATAAGATAGTATTGACATTATCAAAGTTATTCATCTCAGTACATTTATCTTGATAGAGCGAGTCAACACCGAGCATTCAAACAAAAGATATAATACGCAAAAATGTTTTGTTTTTTGCAGACACAAGTAATACCATGAGAAGATTTAGTGTTCCAAGTATTAAACCCTTAATCTATGAATTAATCTAACAATGTGCCTTGGGCACGATGGTAAAGTAGCCATTTTTTTTTTTTTTACTAAAATTGTGTTTATGCATGTACTTTTCCAAAATTTGAATTAATTCACAAGAGAACAAACCCAAGGCATTGTTTAATGAATTTTCAACGTTTCTAGTTGCTCCTTCTTTTTGCAAGACTGTCTGCTATTTCATTTCACTTTATACCACAGTGAGATGGGACCCCAACAAAAATCAGTTCTTACGTCTGGAGTCATCAAACAATGCAGTAAATGGTTTATTTCAGACAGCAAATCTTTTCTAGCTTTGCACTCCCAACGCCCTAGAGACTGTAAAACAGATTTGTAGATGTCTACACTTAGACTCTCTAGCACAGAGCTAGAAACCCAACATCCTGTGCTTTCCACCATCTGAAACCTTCACATCTTTTCTGCATTCCAGATTCCCCAATGCTGAACGCTCTTCCGTCTGACCATCCGTCACCCTCCCTGACCTTTCTGTTCAAATCACTTGTTAGCAATTCAGTTTCTTCCGGAGATTGGTCCTGGCCACGACGACTCTCTCTCTCTCTCTCTCTCTCCCTCTCTCTCTCTCTCTGTTCTCTGCGTGTGCCGAGAGAGAGAGAGAGAGAGAGAGAGAGAGAGAGAGGGAGAGAGAGAGAGGGGGGCAGAGAGAGAGACAGACAGACAGACAGAGACAAAGACAGAACAGACAGGCATACGGGCAAACAGACAGACAGACAGACAGACAGACAGACAGACAGACACACACGCAGGTAGACAGACAGACAGATAGAGAAGGGGAGAGAAACGAAAAGACTCTCTCTCTCTCTC
>JADBJO010000473.1:117500-125000 GCA_016801955.1 Conus betulinus | reverse complement strand
TAGGCTTTGGAACCGGTTTGGAACGACGGGGTCAACAGCAGATCGACCTCGTTCAGGACGTCCAAGGTGCACAACCCGAGCCCAAGATCGCTACATTACGCTCCGCCATGTTCGGGATTGTTTCCTGTCTGCCTCCTCTACAGCCCAGGCCATCCCTGGCCACAGACGTGTAAGCGAGCAAACCGTACGTAATCGTCTACATGCTGCTGGAAGGAGGGCTCGAAGACCTGTCCGAGGACCTGTTATGACTCAGCGTCATCGCCAGGCACGACTTCAATGGTGCATCAACATCTTCCCTGGGCTGTTCATCGTGAATGGAGACAGGTTTCATTCAGCGACGAATCACATTTCCTGCTGCAGCGCCATGACCGGAGGAGGAGGTCTATCGCAGAACGAATGAACGCTATGCACAGAACTGTGTTGACCAGGCACCTCCCCATGGTGGTGGAGGGGTAATGGTATGGGAGCCATCAATTTCAGTGGCAGAAGCCCCCTAGTACTGGTCCAGGGACGACTTAATGCTCAGCGCTACATTGCAGAAATCCTCCAGCCTCACGTTCTTCCACTCCTGGCTGCTCCTGGTTCCATATTCATGCATGACAATGCTCGGCCACACTCAGCCCGCTTAACACGATATTTCCTGGCTGCCAACAACGTCAATCTCCTTCCCTGGCCCTCTATGTCACCGGATTTAAACCCAATAGAGCACGCTTGGGATGAGTTGGATCGCCGAGTCCGTGCCCGAGTTAATGCCCCTACAAATGAACGAGAGTTGTTCCAGGCTCTTCAGGAGGAGTGGGACACCATTCCACTGCGCGCCATCCGCAGTCTGCTGCGATCCCTGCCCAGGCGACTTCAAGGTGTGATTGCTGCACAGGGAGGACACACACGCTACCGACGTTCGAAAGGTGTGAGCTCTTCTGTAATGACTTTTTGGCACTGTTTTTTTTTTTTTTTTCAACGCAAAATCAGATAAGCCTCTGTGTTTCAATCATCTCTACTTTAACGGTGTTTTGCTGTTACCTGAAAATGTGCAATGTTTTGAAAATAGTAAAGGCAGGTGACCAATTGATGCTGTTGCGTTTCTTTTTTTTGAACAGGAGTGAGAGAGAGAGAGAGAGAGAGAGAGAGAGAGAGAGAGAGAGACACAGAGACAGAGAAAGAAAGAGAGAGAGAGAGACAGACAGCCAGACAGATAGCCAGCCAGCCAGCCACAGACAGACAAAGAGGCTTGGATGGTGTTGTAAAGCTAGAAGGACGAAGAGGATGATGTGGAACAGATAAGGAGAGACAGAAAAAAATCCAGAGAGAGAGAGAGAGAGAGAGGCTTGGATGGTGTTGTAAAGATAGAAAGACGATGAGGAGGAAGTAGAAAGATAGGAAGAGACAGAAAAAAAATCGAGAGAGAGAGAGAGAGGAGATTGTAAAGGGTGAGAGAGAAGAGGGCGGGTGAGAGCAGATAGAGATAGGATACAGAGAGAGAGAGAGAGAGAGAGAGAGAGAGAGAGAGAGAGAGAGAGAGACAGAGACAGAGACAGACACAGAGACAAGACAGAGAGAAGAGAGACAGAGACAGACAGAGAGGCCGGGATGGGCTTGTAAAGAATAAGAGAGAGAGAGAGAGAGAGAGAGAGAGCCAGAGAGAGAGAGAGAGAGAGAGAGAGAGAGAGAGGCCAAACACAAAAGAGACAGCCAAACAAAGAGACAGACAGACAGACAGGCCAAGACAGACAAAGTGACAGAAAGACAGACAGACAGAAGAGACAGAGAGAGAGAGAAGCCTTCATCGATAAATCGTTTTAAAAGGCTGGATTAAAGGTCGGAGCCACGCGGTGAGGAAAGCAATCAGGTTGTAGCGACAAGACCTCAGTCACGCCTGGGAAACCACGGCAACAGCACCAGCCATCGATCGCCCGACAGGGGTAGAGGGTGGCGAAGGTGGTGGGCGATAGCATCGCGGTGGTGGCAAGGGGTTGGGGGTGAGGGTGAGGGTAGGGATGAAGTTGGGGCGTGGGGTGGGGGTGAGCAGGAAGGTGTAGGAACAGGAAAGGCGGTGAGTGAGGGGGGGGTGGTAGTGCGGGGGTGGGGGGGGGGGGGTGGGGGGGTGGGGGGGTGAGGTGAGAGGGACGGGGGGGGGGGGGGGGGGTGGCGGATGTGAAATGTCAAGACTTTAAACAGCATTTACGTCTTTCAATCGGCGGTCGATCAGCATTTGGATGCTAGGAACTTTATTTTTTTCCTTTCTTATTTTTATTTTTGATGTTCTTTTTGTAAGTCAAGCATCACCGAGACTTGTCTGTCTCTCAGTCTCTCAGTCTCTCTATCTGTCTGTCTGTCCGACTGTTTGTCTGTCTGTCTCTGCCTCTGTCTGTCTGTCTCTGCCTCTGTCTGTCTCTGTCTCTTTTGTCTCTGTCTCAATCTGTCTGTCTGTCAGTCTGACTCTCTCTCTCTCTTTCTCTTCTCTCTCTCTCTCCCATTAACTTCACCACTCTGGATCTGAGAGAGAGAGAGAGAGAGAGGAGAGAGAGAGAGAGAGAGAGAGAGAGAGAGAGAGAGAGAGAGAGAGAGAGAAAAACTGTCATCCGAAATAAATCCGTAACAACACACTCTTTCTATGAACCATTGCAAATGGCACCGATGCGAGTACAAGTTTCTCTGGTCCTCTTGAGAATCCCCAGCGCGCTGACATCAATCGTAAGGACCTTTGGAGTTGCTCTCTGTGCAAACGACCCAGAAGAAGAATCGCTAAATCGACCCGGGAGTAGGGAAGCTATTGATGCAGCAATGGTACAGCTGCAGTGGCTGGCTCCAGGGCCTACGGATAGCGAATTAATTGTGAAGCAAAGCACTGCTGTGTGTTACTTAAGCCTAATAGTTCACAATACCGTAGCTGACATAGTGGTACAATGGCGGCGCACCTGCTATTACTATTACCACAGCTGAATTTTTTTTAATGACACTGATACAGAGGTGGCACAGCTGTACTTGCTCTTGCAGTGACGTAACAATAATGTGCTGTTATTTGGGGGTAGTGACGGTGCGGCTGCATTTAACGATGCAAGAACAGTACGTTAATGGTGTTTTTTTTGGTGGTATAGTTGTACTTAATGACATCACGACGCCGCAGAAATCCTGTATACTGTGGTGCACGAGAATGTTATAACCGTTATATGGTAATGATGGTCGTACTGATGGTGGAGATGAAAATAAGATTCGCAGTTTCATTAACACGCTTTTTGTCACACAGTTGGCCTGGATATGGCCTTATGTGAACTGTTCCTCCTCCTCCTCCTCCTCCTCCTCCTCCCTCCTCCTCCTCCTCCTCCTCATCTTCCTCCTCCTCCTCCTCCTCCTCCTCCTCCCCTCCTCACAATAGTCGTCAATATCGTCATCGTCATCATCACTGTTAGTCCCTGTGGTCCTAAGTGAACATACGGTACTCATCATCATCATCATCATCATCATCACCATTATTATCATCGTCATCATCATCATCACCATCGTCGTCGTCGTCGTCGTTATCATCATCATCATCATCATCATCATTACATTAGTAGTGGTAGCAGCAGCAGCAGCAGCAGCGGCAGCAGCAGCAGTAGCAGCGTGAGCAGCAACAGCAGCAGCAGTAGTAGTATTAGTGGTGGTAGACTACTTCAAATATTACACTGCGTTTTGAAAGTAGAAAGACTGGCAAACCCTGTCTCTGTAGCCTTGCATACCCTTTTCACGTTCAGTGTGTTGAACGTGGACTTAATTTCGTATTCGATTTTCTAATTAAACTCTCACGTGTAATCTACATAAAACTGTAAAGTCATAACTAAACTAATGTAATTTATCCCGTTTGAAACCGAACTACCTCAACGTAAAAATCTGTCTTAGCAATATGATGACGGCAGCTGTCTCAGACTCTAGTGCCACTGAGCGGTGTGTCACAAAGGGACGTTACTCTTCGTTATGCAGGCTGCGAGTCATTCTCTCAGCACTCTTTGTGTCGTTTCCTGTGCATTCTTAGGACGTCTGTCCATTTATTATTATTATTATTATTATTATTATTATTATTGTTGTTGTTATTATTTATTATTATTACCATTATGAATACGTGCTTATTCCTATTCTCGGCTAGAGACCAAATTCTAAGCGCTTTCTAATCCACACTCGCTTACACAACGGGCTGCCCACCTGGGTAGTGCCGACTGAAGAGCTGCCAGCTGGCGCTTTATTCAGTCGTTTCCCGTGTCACCCAGTCAAAATTATCAATATCGTTCACTCAGTTTCACTGACTGCCTCCGTTCTTTACCTTTCTCACGCAGAGTGCATGCTATGTGTAACGTGTCATCCACACCAACGCCCAAACTGGCCTTCTCTTCCGAAAATTGGTGATGGGATTTGACGTGTGTGCAAGATGTTATGCGCGCGTTCACACACGGAACCTCGATTTATAGTTTCATTCGAAGGACTGTATGGGAAATGGAGTCAGAACCAATGTTAACTCCGAGGGAAAAAAATCCCCTCTGTACCAAAACGGCCCGGCAGAGATTCGAACATGCAGCTCCAGGAACACCGAGACTGTGAGTCCGGCACTCTACCACTGAGCAATCCCGGCTCCCTTTTTGTGTTACTAGGGTAGATCTGTCCGTTCCATTACAGTTCCGAGAAAACTGACATTCCATGCTTCAAGCGCCAGGTGACCAAAGTATCATTTCAGGTTCTTTATCAAGCATCTTTCTTGGAAATTCGGCACATACCATACACTGACTAGGACACATTCCATTACAAATTCTGCTGAATGAAATCAGCAATGCACTTCGCAGTGGAGTCAAAACATCGATACCCTGCACAGCTTTACATACATTGTTGATGCTGAATGTGCGAATGGTGGTACAGATTAGTTGAAGCAGACATCGCGTTTGTACACTTTTTTTTTTTTTTTTTGCAAAACAGGTGCGAAGAAGACAGCGCCCGACAGCTGTAGACTTTATTGTGAACCATTGTGAGGACGTTCATTCTGACAGCATTTTGAGTTCCTTTCTTCGGGTATCGGAAAACGAGGAAACTATCGTCACGTGCACATCACTACAGAAGAGCTTATACCAAGAACAAAAAAAAAAAGAAAACTGTAAAAGAAAGAAAAGCTGAAGGGCTGGGTCCGTTCAAGTTCCTAAAATCACGAAGTGGTTCTGCTGGCCAGTGCTCTGGTCAAAGTAGTTGGAATCACTGAAGGCACGACAAGCAAAACCATTCTCAAGTGGGTGACGGCAGGCCCAGCGCGCTGACCAATATATAGACCGCAATGGCATTTGAGTGTGCACATATACATTGACAGAAGAAACCCGAAATACTGCTCATAACAAACTACCGGCCTTCCTCTGCAAGAGACATCGTCAGTGACACTCTCTGCATCATGAAGGAGCCGAACAGAACTGGTCGGTCAGAACGCGCATTTCAGCTCCCAAGATGACGTCATGATCACAGACTTGATGGAAAGCCTCCCAGAGCTGTTGATTCCGTATACTGTCTTAGCTTCACCTACGTTACTGGACAGCATTTTATGGACTTTTATCAGAATAGTCATCATTGAGGAGCCGACACCCCCCCCCCCCCTCCCCTGCCCCACTGCTTAGTCCCCTGTTGCCTTGGGCCCTCGCCTTCTCCCTCTCTCGTCCTTTATTTTTGACATTTCACAGCACTGTTTGACTTTCAAAAACAGAAAGATTTTCTTTCTTTATTTCTTTTTTTTTTTATAATTTCCTTTTAAAATCTTGTTTACGTACAACGATGGTGTTGCAACTGGCTTTGTCCAAAGCTCTAATTTGTCCAAAAACACAGATCAGGTTGTCCATATCTGCCTGGTATGTCTAAGTCTAAAAAAACACAGATCAGGTTGTCCATATCTGCCTGGCTTGTACACAATAGACGAGAATAGTCCAGCGTTTGCCAGATTGGGCTGGCATGGTACATCAACTTTGTCTTTAAACGACAACAACAAACAACAACAACAACAACAACAACAACAACAACAACAGCAACAACAAACAACAACAACAACAACCCCAAATTTTTGTTGGTTAAGTGGCTCTATTTCTTTCAAAAGCCTTTTTTTAGAGGAAGAGGAAGGTGACAAAATTATCCTGTGTGTACAGCTCTGTGTCTGTGCCTCTATTTCTGTATTTTCCTCTCCGCCTTTGTTCTCTTTCAGGGTCTGTCTTCATAGGCCCATTAGAAAATCACCTTCTGTACATTTCCCTTTACTTCTGTGACTCTCACTGTTTTGTTGTCTCTCTCGCTATTTTTTTTTTTCTCATACGTCGTCTTCAGATCTCAGTTCTAATCTAGCGCTCTCAGTCTCACTGTCAGTCTCCGTAAACGTTACTGTCTGTCTGTCTGTCTGTCTCACTGCCGCTTTGTCACTCGCGATCTTTCTTGCTTTTGGTTGTTCTTGCCTCGCCTACTGACTATTTCACTTACCCTCGACCCCCCCTTCTCATCTCTATCTGTCCGTCTGTCTGTCTGTCTGTCTGTCTGTCTCTCTCTCTCTCTCACACTCTCTCTCTCTCCCTCCCGCCCTTTATGTCTGTGTTTTTTCGTTTCTTTCCTTCCTCCTGGCTAACCCCATCCCCTTCTTCTTTCTTTCTTTCTTTCTTCCTTCATGCATGTCTGTCTGCCTCTGTGTTTCAGTCTGGTCTTCCAGACAGACATGGACAGTGGCAAGTAACGATTGTGGCAGTCACATAGTTACCAGACAGGGGTTTCGAACAGCGTGATGCGATGAGCCTATCGAGCAGTGCTGTGTCTACGCCACGTCATCTGCCCTTATCAGCAGGAGAGAAAAGCTGCAGTGCCTTGACAGTGACTTCAAGTCAAGCAGACTGTCTGTCGCAAGCTGAGAGAGAGAGAGAGAGAGAGAGAGAGAGAGAGAGAGAGAGAGAGAGAGAGGTACACTGACATATACGGGCAGAATGACAGAGACGAAGATGGAGGGGAGGGGTTGGCAGAAGCAGAGAAATACAGAGGAGAGACAGAAAAGGTCCAGACTGGGCGCTGGAGAGCGGGGGATGGGGGAGGATGGGAGAGGGGGATTTGCAGCGGGAGGGGGGGGTGGTGGTAGAGGCGGAAGGAGAGGAGATTTAAGCACAGTGGAAGTTGAGAAGGGGAGAAGGGGGAAGAGGGACACAGAGATATCGAAAGACAGATCGCTGTCTGTCCATCTGGCTGTCTCTTTCCTTCTTTGTCTGTCTGTCTGTCTGTCTGTTTAGCTGTCTGTCTGTCTCTCTCGCCCCCCCCCCCCCCCATATATATATATATATATATATATATATATACATACATACATACACACATACATACAGACAGACAGACAACAGACAGACAGACACACATACATAGATGATAAGAGACAGAGACAGAGAGTGTAGAGAATGTGCCAAGACGCCCCATGTTCCAGTTTTTTTCTTTCTTAGAGTGATAAACTGGATGTTCGGACAAACCGGAAATGCGTCGGCG
>JADBJO010000473.1:82500-107500 GCA_016801955.1 Conus betulinus | reverse complement strand
GGTGCGGAAAAAAAAAAAACCCATCTGTGGGGCTGGACGGAATCTCGAACGAACTGTTGCAACATTTGCCACCTCATGTTGTACATGATTTTTACCTGCTCTCTTTCAAAAATGTTGGAACGATGGCCAGCTTCCTGCCATTTGGAAAAAAAAAAAACAACATCTATTGTTGTTCCAATTCTTAAGCAAGGAAAACCTAAAACTGACCAAAGCAGCTATAGACCAATAGTACTGGCGTCTTAGACATCAAGATTTATGGAAAATATCATTCTTGGGGGACTTGTCCACTTGATTGACAGGAACGATTTTGTGTTTTTCACACAAAAGTGGACAAGTCTTTCCAAGAATGCTTTTTTTTTTTTTTCAAACTGTCCTCTAATACTCATATTTATCACATCTTAACTAAAGCAAGAAAAAGTTTCACTTCTTAAGAACTATTTGTAATCAACCTTAGGGACAAGGTACGAACATGCTATTATCTTTATCAACTGTATTGCACGATCAAGGCTAACATACGGTCAAGAGGTATTTTTAGTGCACCTCAGTAACTACTAAAACAAACTACAAAATGGGGACTGCAAGGCCTTTAAGCTTTCTCTTGGAGTTCCATTTCATGCCTCTACCTTAGGAACTTACAAGGAAGCTGGTGTTTTGCCTCTTGATGATCATAGGAAATACTGTGCTGGAAAGTATGTTTTGAGAAGTTCCACATACAGTTTTTCAGCAGAAGAAGTCAATCTGAAATCAGACATCGATTTTGTAAAAAGGGCACGCTCGATTCAATCATCATTTACTACCACAAAAACTTTCACTTCTGACATTTAAAAAAAAATCTAAGATAGACGCAAAGCACATTGCTGCCAAATCATCCTGTTCCCCTATCCCATCATGGGAACTGAATCCAGCACGTCATGACGTATATCATACCAATTTATCAAAAACAGATTCTTCCCACATGCTAGCCAGCTCTGCTCTCATATTGAAAAGCAATGTCCAGACCGTTTAAAAATCTTCACAGATGGTTCTGTTCTTGATGATCAGAAAGCTGGTGCAGCCTTTGTCTTACCAGCATTAAAGATAGAGAAAATGTATCATACCTGTAACCATGTTCCTATCTTTACTGCTGAACTTGTTGCAGTGCTTATGGCTCTCAATCATATTCTTCATTACCCATAGAATGTCTTTCAACATCAGTTTGCTTAGATTCAAAATCAGTTTTATAAGCACTCAAATCTCTTAAAAAAAAAAAAAGATTACAATTAATCTTTGAGATCAGACATGTTGTTCAGCGTTACGTTTTGCTGGGTGCCATCTCATTGCGGAATTGCTACGAGTGAATGGGTTTATAGAGCCGCAAGAACGGGGGCCTGCAATGTTGCTGGGACAGTTACAGTTGACATCGCATTGGATTTCGAAAAAAGGTTTTAAACTTGTAAAGTTAACATCCTATGTTATGTTGTACGAGAGACTTACAAACTCTTATAGCTGGTACAGTTGGTACTATATAAGTAATCCAAATAATGGAACCTTCAAACTCTCCGGTGTAAACCCATCCACGCGTCGTTTTAGACGGATCAGAAGTCTCGTGTGCAGATTTCGCCTTGGACGCTCTTCGTACTAAGTTCAGCAAAAATGCAAAATGTCAGTGAGGGTATCAGCTATCGGTTCCCCCACGTACTTTACGCTGTCCAAAAACAAAAGAACTGGTTTCAAAACGACTGGGAAATCAGTTCTCGATAACATCCTCATCTCTCTATGAAATACTGAACAGTTCACTATTGATGATACGTTTGCAGAATGTTTGATTGACAGCCCTGTTGGCATGCTTCTTTGATCAGTACTCATCACCTAATTCCACTTTCGGTACTTCACCACGGAAACTTCTGTTTAGTGTTATGTTAAATACTTTGTCAGTTAATTTCTCTGTCACTCCCATCCCCTAATGCCTCCAAGGGTTATTTGTCCTCCCTCCTCTTCTCTTCTTGCTGGCGAACACACACACACACACACACACACACACACACACACACACACACACACACACACACACACACACACACACACACACACTGTTATGTATTCCCTACATCTTATTATTGGTTATCCTGTAAGCCATAGTCCTTTGCTAGCAACATCATGTTACGTTTTGCATTCTTTTGATGTATCATTTGTTTTCAAATGCCGTTTTACAGCTTACTGTTAAGTTTTACTATTGTTTTAAAATGAAGTTAAGAAAATATTCCCTATCACCATCAACGATCATTCACTCACTCTCTCTCACACACACACACACACACACACACACACACACACACACACACACACACACACACACACACACACACACACACACACACACACACACACACACACACATTCACTCACGTTATATTTTTGTGTGAAAAAAGAAAGTATAATCCCAGTGAATCAAGCGGGATTTCGCAAAGGTCGATGTACAATAGATCATTTAGTGAAACTTACAAGTCAAATTAAAAAGCAGTTTGCCAGACGGAAAAGTACACTTGCTACCTTTTTTTGATATCAGAAAAGCGTATGATAGTATCTGGCACGCTAGACTACTTTACAATTGAAAGAAATAGGAATTAATGGAACGATGTTTCAATACTTTAAAAGTTTTTTTTTTTATCGCAGAGATCCATATGTACAAGAATAGGGAAAGTTTACTCGTCTTTTCAGAGCATTGATATCGGAATTCCACAGGGCTCTATTATAGCCCCCCATGTTGTTTAACATTCTTATTTATGATCTTCCAAAGATATTATCAAAAAGTGTGAGTTTAGTGCAATATGCTGATGACATTGCTATGTGGATAAATACAAATATCCGAAAGAATACAGGCAAGAGGATTACGAATCATGTACAGAAGATATATCAGTTAGAGATAGATAAATTAAACAAATTTATGGAAAATAACGGACTTATTCCCTCAGGTGAAAAAACACAGTTAATGTTTTTCAATAATGGAGACAACCCGACGTATTTGCCAAGCTTCAAATTGAATGATTCTGAATTGCAGTACTCACAAAACATAAAATTTCTGGGTGTGAACTTAACCCCTAAACTGAACTGGCGTTTTTACATTGAAAGCTTGATAGCTAAAACAAGGAAACGTTTAAACTTACTGAAAATTATTTGTATTCAGCCGTGGGCTCAAGATACAAAAACCCTCCTGCACCTAGCTGTTTCCCTAATAAGATCAAAACTAGTGTACGGACAAGAAGTTTATTTTTCAGCTCCTCAAAGTCTACTGAAAAAATGCAAAGTATAGAAGCAAAGCTATCAAATTAGCGCTTGGTGTCCCAGTGCACACAAACACATTGAAGGTGTACAAAGAAATTAATATGTTATCACTGTCAGATCAACGTAGATTAGCTGTGGCCAAATATGTCGCAAGAAGTCTTTCAGTACCTAATTCAGTCGAAAACGAAGTGTTGATGGATTCAAATGTTGAATATCCCAAAAGAGCTCAACAGCTAGTTTATCTTTGTCCCGTTCGAAATTACACGAAAGATTCTTTTGAAAAATGCAATATTGATGTCACTTCTCTCTCACCTGCTCCTGTTGTTCCCCCCGTGCCTCCATGGGAACATAGACAAGCTATCTTTGATGTAGATTACACTGATGTCCGGAAAAATGATAACATTAACATTTTAACTTCTAAAGTGAGAAAAAACTTAGAAAACAAATATTCAGATTATTTACAACAAATTTTTACGGATGGTTCGTGTTTGCCAGTTAAGTGCAGGTTCAGGTTTTGTTATTCCGGCTTTAAAAGTTCAAAAAGCATACAGCCTTGGAAAAGGATTTTCTATTTTTACGGCAGAATTGTATGCTATTCTTATGGCGTTACTCTTTATTTGTGATAGTAATAATTCTTTCTGTAATATTTTATTTTGTGTTGATTCTAAGGCAGTGTTAGATAGTTTGAAAAGTTTGGGATGTTAAAACAAGGAAAGATGTAATCTTTGAAATAAAGCATCTAATTAATTACATTATTTCCACAGGAATAAATATAGTCTTCTGCTGGGTCCCTTCACACTGTGGTATTTATTGGAATGAAATAGCAGATAAACTAGCCAGACGCGGGGTAATGGGCAATGCTGCAAAAAATAATTTGAAGTTAGATACATATGAAATACATTCATTATTGGAAAGCTGTTTCCCAATTGAGAAGTCTCAAGATAAATGTGTAATGGAAACATATCCTAGACATATTTCTAGTTTAATATACAAGATACGGTTGAACTCTTGGAAGACCAAATATTCCCAAAATATAGCGTGTGCATGCTCTAAGCCATTATCTGGTGAACATATACTTTTCCATTGCCCCATTTTGAATGCTCTTTATTCAAAAGCAAACATTGAAATCTCGAAATCTAAACCGGTTCACGCTATTTCTTTCAGTTCAGAAATTGTTGATGTTGCAAAAATTATCTCTCAATCTCAAATTAGCATATTGTTATGATCATGATAGTGTAGTTTATATTTAAATTTGTACTGTTCTTGACATTATTTCTCAACACACACACACACACACACACACACACACACACACACACACACACACACACACACACACACACACACACACACACACCCTCTTCACCCATGTAGTCATACAGTCACTTTCTCCCTCCCACGTTTAATATCACTCAATACAAGTGAAAAGACGTTCAGCAATACAAGTGAAAAGACGTTCAGCTGAGAACAAACGCAACAGAGAGAGAGAGAGAGAGAGAGAGAGAGAGAGAGAGAGAGAGAGGTCGGCTTTGTCAGGTTTACGTTGCACCACAATCATCGTTTCCAATCGGCTGCTGTGACTGTTGGTTGTCAAGACAACAGCTACTTCCATCATCACGTGCCGACAGCAGGCTGTGAAATTGATCCGGATAAGAGAGAGAGAGAGAGAGAGAGAGAGAGAGAGAGAGGATGGAAATGGCAGTAGGGGTGGGTTAGCAATACAAACGTGCAGGATGAAGAACAAAAGAAAACTCGGTATATCTCTCTAACTTTAAGTTAACGACGTGCTCACACACGAGCAAGCGCACACGCGAAGTCGCGCGTGCGCGAACGCACACACACACACACACGCGACACGGGCGCGCGCGGGCAAACACACACACACACACACACACACACACACACACACACACACACACACACACGTACACGGACACATCGACACACACACACACACACACACACACACACACGTCGCACGCGCGCGCGCGCGCGCGCGCTCACACACACACACAACCACACAGACACACACACACACACACACATTCACACACACACACGCGCACACATGCACACACACACACACACACACACACACACACACACACACACACACACACACACACACACTAACGCGGAGGCTCTATGCTCCTTTCAGGACCCCCAAACGGTCGTCAGCGTTAAAAATGTCAAGTCATAAACTGCAGACTATTGGTGTTTATTTTTTCTAGGTGTTTCTTTCTTTCTTTCTTTGTTTTAAATCATTGGCTGGTTTTGTGTTATATACAAAACCCGGTGAGGAATCGGTAGAGCCCTTCATCCTGTCCTCCCTCCCCCAACCCCAAGTCGACCTGCCCCCCCCCCCCCCCCCCCCCATCCCTCTCTCTCTCCACACCACCACTGCCCTCCCCACCATTTAGGAATACTCATTTGTTCGCACAGAGGATCGTGCCTGTACCTCGGCTGAAAGTAAAATGGGGGAGGGGGAGGTTGGGGAGAGGGTGGTGGGTGGGTGGGGGGGAGTCTCCACGGGTTTCATCATGAAAAAAAAAACGTAATGTCAAAATAAATAAATAAACAAACACATAAATGAATAAAACAAATAAATGAATAACGCGTGTCACAGCGCCCAGCGCATTGCAAGAGAAAATGTTTTATATACTTCAATGATTTGAACTAAACACACACACACACACACACACACACACACACACACACACACACACACACACACACACACACACACACACACACACACACACACACACACACACACATACACACACACACAAAATCAATGGCAGACCAAACGAAGAAAGAAACAAATTGTTAAAATGCAAACACAGCGCGTTTCGGCCAATTGGGTCTTCTTCAGGTAGGACCAATAACCTTCAAAACGTTGGAAACAATGGACCAGCAGACTCTGTTCTCGTCGATCTCAGTGTGAAGTTTGGGCCTGGGTGAACAATGCAATCTAAACAACAGTATGGAACTGAAGACGAAATGAGGCTGAAAGGGGGATGGGGGAGTGGGGGGGGGGGGGAGAAGTAACTGAAAACAATGTTAGTGTGCACGGTAGTAGTAGTAGTAGTAGTAGTAGTAGTAGTAGTAGTAGTAGTAGTAGTATATTATTATATCATTATTATTAGTAGTAGTAGTAGTAGTAGTAGTAGTAGTAGTAGTAGTAGTAGTAGTAGTAGTAGTACCAGCAGCACCAGCAGTAGTAGAAGTTATAGCAGCAGCAGCAGCAGCGACGGCAGTAGTAGTAGTTGTTGTTGTAGTAGTAGTAGTAGTAGTAGTAGTAGTAGTAGTAGTAGTAGTAGTAGTAGTAGTAGTAGTTTAATGTTGTTGTTGTTGATGTTGTAGTGTTGTAGTAGCAGCATGATGATGATGATGCCGCAGCATGATGATGCAATAGTAGTAGTAGTAGTAGTAGCAGTAGTGTTAATGTTATTGTTGTTGATGATGGTAGTGGTGGTAGTGGCATCAGCGTGATGATGATGATGATGATGATGATGATGATGATGATGATGATGATGATGACAATAGTAGTAGTAGTAGCAGTAGTGTTAATGTTATTGTTGTTGATGATGGTAGTGGTGGTAGTGGCATCAGCGTGATGATGATGATGATGATGATGATGATGATGATGATGATGATGATGATGATGATGATGATGATGATGATGATGATGATGATGATGACGACGACGACAATGATGAATGATGATTGTTATCATCATTGTTATCATCACTATCATCATAACTGAGATGGATGCTGAAGTGGGCGGGGTCTTGGCGAGAACTGTTCTCTTGGCATGAGGAGTACAGGCTTTACCCTCCACGGTGTATGAGACGCATGAACCCATTACAGAAGTAGGATGGCTGCCTGAGATCAATATGGACTCGGCAAGAAATTGCTGGTGTGTCCTAGATGATATGCCTCTGTCTGTCCTGGAATGAAGAGTTCTAAGGAACACCCTTACCACAGTAGGAGGAGTGATGAGATCAATATGGTCTGGGCAAGAATGGCTGGTGTGGTGTCCTGGATCATATGGTTTCTTTGTCTGCTACGGTGTGAGGAACCCTTCACCACAGTAAGAGGGATGCTGAGATCAATATCGTCTGGGCAAGAATTGTTATCGTGTCCCCAGGTCGTATGGGGTTTACATGATCGGCTGTCTTGATTTATATGCACCCCTCACAGCAGTGTGAGATCATTAGGGCCATAGGGAAAAAAGCTGCTGCTGTACTGTGTGGATGGTATAATTCTGTCTGCCATAGTGTCATGCGTTTTAATAATATCTCACATCAGATGGTATACTTCTGTCTGGCATAGCGTAATGCGATACATTAATAGAAAACATCATTAATAGATGGCATTGTTTTCTCTCTGGCATAGCGTAATGCGGTACATTACTAGAATACATCATTAATAGATGGCATTATTCTGTCTGACATAGCATAACGCATTACATGAATGACACATACATTATTTAGAGATGGGGTGATTCCTTCTAGCGCAGTGTAATGCATTTAACTACTATCTCACATCATTAACAGATGGTATACTACTGTCTGGCATAGCGTAAAGCGTTACATGAATTACAGACATCATTAGTAGATGGCTTTATTCGATGATGATGATGATGATGATGATGATGATGATGATGATGATGATGATGATGATCATCATCATCATCATCATCATCATCATCATCATCATCATTATCATCATCATCATCATCATGATAATGAATACTTAAATAGCGCCTATTCTCGGCTAGAGACCAAGCTCTAAGCGCTTTACAATCCACACTCGTTTACACAACGGGCTGTCTACCTGGTAGTGCCCTCTGAAGAGCTGCCAGCTGGCACTTCATTCAGTCGTTTCCCGTGTCATCCAGTCCATATAAATTAAACGTCGTCCACTCATTTTGCTTACTTCCTTCATTCTTTCCATTTCTCACCCAGGGTGCATGCTATGTGTAACGTGTCAGCCATACCAACGACGAAACTGACCTTCTCTTCCGAAAGTTGGTGATGGGATTTTACTTGTGTGGAAGATGTCAGTGCGTGCGTTCACACACGAAACCTCGGTTTATAGTCTCATTCGAAGGGCTGTATGGGAAATGGAGTCAGAACCAATGTTAAATCCGAGGGACAAATCCCCGTGTGCCGAAACGGCCCGGCAGAGATTCGAACCCGCAACTCCAGGATCACCAAGATTACGAGTCCGGCGCTCTACCAACTGAGTTATTCCGGCCCCACAATAACCCTGTCTGGTAATGCGTAACATTAATAACATACCTGATTGGGAGATGGCATTGTTCTGTCTGGCATAGCGTAATGCATTACATGAATAACATACATCGTTTAGAAATGGTATAATTCTGTCTAGAACAGTTTAATGCGTTATAAGAACATCTTAGATCATTAACAGGAGATACAATTCTGCCTGGCATAGCGTAATGCGTTACATTAGTAACATGTATCAATTAGAGATGGTATAATTCTGTCTGACACAGTTAATGCGTTATAAGTAATCTTACATCGTTAAGGGACGGTATAATTCTGCCTGGCATAGCGTAATGGGTTAATATGAATATCTTACATCATCAAGGGATGGTATAATTTCTGCCTGGCATGGTGTAATGGGTTAATATGAATATCTTACATCATTAAAGGGATGGCAGAATTTTGTCTGTCATAGCGCAATAGGTTACCATAAATATCTTACATCATTAAGGGACGGTATAATTCTGTCTGGCATAGTGTAATGCATTATGAAAATAATTTGCAACTATCTTACATCATTAAGTATCTTACATCATTAAGGGACGGTATAATTCTGTCTGGCATAGTGTAATGCATTATGAAAATAATTTGCAATTATCTTACATCATTAAGTATCTTACATCATTAAGAGATAGTATGATGCTGTCTGGCAAGGTGCAGCACATCACATGGCTATTTCACCGTAAAATGATGGTATAATTCTGTCTGGTATAGTAATAAGTTATAGGACTATCTTGCACCAGTAAGAGGGATGTTGACATAGTTCGGTCAAACACTGCTCTTGTGGCATACGTTTCCTGTCGAGGTCTGTTTAAATGTATGGAATCAATAAGAGGAATTCTGAGATCAAGATTCATTGTTGTTGATGCGATTTGTCTGTCTGCTGTGCTGTAATGAGTTGTATGAATCCCTCGCCGCAGCGAGAGGGATGGTGAGGTCGATATTGTCTTGGCAATATTGTCTGCTATTGTGTCACCGGTGCTCTGAGTCGGCACGCTAGGGTGTGTTGACTTACATGAACCCGTTGCAGCAACAAGAGGGATGTGGTGATGGAAATGATCCTAGAAAGAATAACTCTTGTGTCATGGATGATGTGATTCTGTAGGCCATAGTGCAGCGCGTTTTTGCGAGTATTTCACGCCATTAAAGAATGATGACATTCTGTCTGGCATAGTTTAATGCGTAATACAAATATCGTACATTATTAAGACTTAGTATGATTCTGTCTGGCGTAGTGTAATGTGTTATATGAATAGTGTACACCATTCGGAAATGATATAATCCTGTTGGGCATAGCTTAATGGATTTCTTAGATAATTATTAAGAAATGGGTATAATTCTGTCTGACATAGTTTAATGCGTGATATGAATATCTTAAGCCATTAAGAAATGGCATAATTCTGTCTGGCATGGTGTAATGCGTAATGGGAATGTATTATACCCTTAATATTGTATAATTCATAGTTTAATGCTTAATAGTTTAATAGTTTTATGAATGTCTGACACCATTAAGAAATGGTATAATTCTGTCTGGGATAGAGCAATGCGTTTTAAGACTATTCTAAACCTTTAAGTGATGGTATAACTCTGAATGGCACGGTGAAAAGCGTAATACGAATATCTTTGCACTATTAAGAGATGGTGGGATTCTGCCTGGTGTAGTATAAAGCGTTAAATTACCATATTACACCATTAACAGATGCTATAAATCTGTTTGGCGTAGTGCAATGCGTTCTGTAAATGTTTTACATTATGAAGAGGTGGTCTAATCCCGTGTGATACAGCATAATGCGTTATATAGCCACACAGCGCCATTCTGAGATAGAATAATTCTTTCTGGTGTAGTGTAATGCGTTGTATGAGTATTACACATCATTAAGAGTCCTGTCTGATTCAGTGTAATGCGTGATACGAATACCTTACATCATTAAGAGATGACACAGTTCTGTCTGACTTAATGTGCAAATATCTCGCATAATCAAGAAACAGAATGATTTTGTCTGACATAGTGTAATGCGCCATATGCCCGTCTTACACATTAAGACATAGTATAATTCTGTCTGGCATAAGGCAATACGTTACACGAATCTACATAATTAAGGGACGGCATAGTATTGTCTGGTACGGAGTAATGCGTTACATGCACGTTTTACACATGAAGAAATGGTATAAATCTATCTGGCATAATGTAATGCATTATACGAATATCGTGCACCATTAAGACGGCTACCAAGATCGATTTGGTCAAGAACCGCTCTTGTGTATAAGTTTACCTACTGAGGTCTATTGAAATGTCTTGAACTGGTCACAAAAGTAAGAGAATTGCTGAGATCAGCATGACCTGGACAAGAACTGGTGTAGTGTCCAGCACAATCCCACCCATCTGTCCGCTGTGGTGTGATGAGTGATAGGAACCCATCCCACAGTAAGAGGGATATCAGGACCAGTATTGTCTTGGTAAGAACTGCTGTTATGTCGCCGGTGGTCATTTTTGTCCGGGTAAGAGTTACTGTCGTGTTCAGTTCAGTTCAGTGGTTTATTTTAACGTCTGTTCACCATGATGATATTAGACGAAAAATAATTTAAAACGTTATCTCCAACTAACAAAGCTTAACCTCAAAGATAAAAAAAAAAAAAAAAAAAAAAAAAAAAAAAAAAAACAATAACTTTTTGAATTAGTGGTAAAAATAAACACGCATCAAAGCAGCTTGGCAATTTTAGATTGAGCGATAATTGTAGCAATGTTTATGATAAAAGGGCTGGACAATATTTGACTGATATCTTGGACGTTGATATCAATAGAATTTTCTTTATAAACTGGAGTTAAGACAGAACATTCTCTCAACAAATGATGCACTGAAATAGGATTACCACAAGTACAAAAAACATGGCAAGAATATTTTTGTGTTCCATGCATTTAACTTCAGTTTTGTTACTATCTTGGAAATGTGACGAGGACAAGTATTTACATATTTGAGATTGTCTCCACAATTTCTGTTATATACACAATTTTCTAACTTTAGCAACATTTCTGATGAAGATGTTTTCAGTGAAGATAATGAATTACGATCGAGGCAATATTTAGCTCCAGTTTTAGCAAGTATGTCTGCTGCTTCATTCCATTTCAACCCACTATGAGAGGGAACCCAGCAAAAGTCAATACATATTCCATGAATCCTTAAACAGTGTATGATGATGTGATGAATATCAAAAAGTAAATCTTTCCGAGCCTTACCATCCCAATGTTCCAGAGACTGCAAGACGGATTTTGAATCAACACACATATGAGAATATTGTGAAAAGGCATGGGAGCATCATAAATGTAGCTCAAAGCCATCAATATTGCATATAATTCTGCTGTAAATATGGAAAATCCTTTGCCAAGATGATAATTTCTTTTTCACATTCAGGCTAGGAATGACAAAACCAGAACCACTACCAATGTTATCTAGGACTGAACCATCAGTGTAAATTTTCAGGTGACTGCTATAAAAAATTGTCAAGATGAACTCTGACCTCACTAACCAAGAGATTAACGTTTTCAGTTTTAGAAACATTTGTGTAATTATAATCAAAATTTCCACAAATGCTCCCAAGGGGGAATCTTAGGCGTGACTGGATCTTCAGAAACTGTTGATAAATCAATGTTACAATCTTACTGTCGTGTCATAGATGGTATATTACATGTTTGGCGTAGCGTACCGCGCGTTTTATGAACGGTTTGCACCAGTAAGATGGCAGTTGAGATCAGTTCGGACTTGGCCACAGTTACCGTTGAGTCAGGGGCGGTGTAGGTCTTTCTTTTTCCCCCAAAGTGTACCGGGTTGTAGGAAGATGCATGTTGAAGTCAGTGTGGTCTTGGAAATAATTGCAGAAGCTGTATCTGACGCGGTAGGAAACACTGGTGTGGTGTATTCAGTGTAAAGAGCCTGCTTCAGATGAGATTAGTGTGGTCTTGGCGACTGTTACTATGTCACGGGGTGATGGAACGCTGTCTGCTGCAGAATCATGAGTTGCATGCCCCTCCCCCCCCCCCCCCCCCCTCCTCGCCATCGTGTGAAGGATGCTAAGATCAGTGCAGTTTTTACGAGAACTGCTGTTGCGCGTCACCAGTGGTGTATGTTTACCTGCCACTGTGCACCGGATTTACATGAACCCATTACAGCAGTGTGATCGATGTTGAAATCAATATGGTCTTAGCAATCGCTGCTCTTGTGTCACGGGTGGTATATGTTTACATGCCGAGGTGTATTGAACTGTATAAAAACCAGCCAACCGCCGTGGCGAAGTGGTGAGCGTCGTGGGCGCCCCCGGCTGGGAAGTCAGGAGTTCGATCTCTATCAGAGCCATTTATATCTGTTTTTATTTTTCTGCCACAACCGGCTCCTAACCAGAATTGAGATCGTTATGGGCTCAGTTGGGAAGACTGGGGCCACACAGTCGAGTTTCATCCACTGAATGGATGGGGCTCAGAGAGTACTGCTCTAATTTCACAACCAACTCTGCAAGTGTCTGTTTCTCCTGGGCCTAGTTGACGGAGCAGGGACATATAACGAAAGTAAGCGTAGACTATAGCTCTGTCACACAGTCGCAGACCCAGAAGAAACTTTATAGCATCATCTTCATTATCCTCCTCCTCTCTGATCAACATAATGCCAGAAATTCTGTCTTGAATCATAATTGTCTCAAATGCAATGGCCATTTATGCCTCGTTTTAATGGTAATCTCCATTCCAATTACCTCTCCACGTCTATGTTCTTGCTTTGTTTCTGTTCCCCGTGCCGGCAAGTTCCGGGAGACTGTCGTTGAATGGACGTGGTAAGTTCCCTCCGGAGGGAGAGCTCACTCACGTTGTATCCGCAATTATTGTCGTCATTAGGGACTTAGTGGGTGGTGTCCCGCGTTAGTTGATCAGAACAGGCGCCACTAAACAGCACCGAAGTGACTCGGCAGCAGCGCAGCGTCTCCTCTGCTGAGTGGCCTGATGACGACTCGACATTGACCGCTCCTCGTGAACTGCTGCTAGGGAGAGGTCCGCTGGGCTGTGTGTGTGGGCAGGGGGCCGGGATTTGCGCTGTGGATGACCTGCCACTGAAGTGGCACGGGGAAATCAGACAGAAAAAAAGAAAAGAGAAAGAAACGTGTGAACCTGTGACAGAGGTAGGAGGAATGCTGAGATCGGTACCGTCTTGGCAAGTATTGCTGTTGTGTCAATGGAGGTGAAAGTCTTTGTCACATTGTAACGAGTTGTATTAACCGTTAATCGATGCAGGATGGAAGCTGACATATATATATGGTCTTGTTTAAAAAAAAAACAACAACAACTGCTGTTGCGTCATCGATGGTCTACGTGTTCCCTGGCATGATGCACTGACGTATGACGTCACAGCGGTGGGCGAGTCGCTGAGGTCAATGTGGTCCGAGCGAGATTTGTTGTCATATGCAAGTGCTTGAAGGTTTGTTTGTTTTGTTTGTTTGTCTTAGTCCCATTTTCTGTGCCACCTCAGTGGAATTGCGTTCACGCCGCTCATTCTGAATCCCACCCCTCACCCCCACCCCTTTCCCCGTCCACAGCCACAGCCCCGGCCCATCTCGCTGCAGCCCCGGCACCGGCAATCCATAGGAGCGATCAATGTCAAGTCGTCAAGAGACAACCCACCGGAGGAGACACTGCAATGGTGCCGAGTCACTTCGGTGGTGTACAGTGGCGCCTGTTCTGATCCAAAATGCGCAGGGCGTCACCTGCTGAGCCCCCCTGTTGACGACAGTAACTGCTTCGTCGCTGAGCCGACGTGTGTTAGCTCCCCCGCCGCAGGGCGCCCCCCCCCGTCCATCCAACGACAACCCCATTGAATTTACCGATACCGGTGACCCCGACGGAATCAAACCAAGGCCATAGACGTGGAAAGGACATCTAAACTGAGTTCACCATGAGAGCAGGGAATGAACGGCCACATAATTTGATACTTTCTTTTTTAATGCTGATCTATGAGAATGAAAATTATGAAGATGATGCTGCGGACTTCCATTCTGGTCTGAGACTGGATGACAGGGCTGTACTCTACGCTTACTTTCATGATTTATCACGGCGTCAACCAGACCCGAGAGACACAGACACCCGCAGTGTTGGTCGAGAAATTAAGGCAACACTAGCAGAGACGCGTCCATTTAGTGAACGAAACTCGACTGCGTGGTCCCAATCTTCCCAATTTAGCCCGTAGCAAGCTCAACTCTGGGTAGGAACCAGTTGGGGCAAAAACATCCCACATGACTCTGATGGGAATTGAACCTAACAACTCCCGACCGGGAACCCACGACGCTAACCACTTTGCCACGGCGGCTGGTGAGTGGTTGAAGTTTACCTGCTACGGAGTTGTGTTAACACTTTGCAACAGTTAGGTGGATTAGTGGGTAGCTCTACCAGGGTGTGATTTGAAGCATTAATAAACTATCTTGTGATAGTTTATAGAGATGATGAACAAAAAATGTTGTTACTGTTTGTTTGTTTGCTTGCTCGCTTGCCTGCTTACTTGCTTGCTTGCTTGTTTGTTTGATTTCTTTTTAGTGTTAACAGCGGCATTTTTTTTAGGCTAGAGCATATGCAGGACAATACTCCAGTGCTGTCCAAGTACCTTGGCGTGCGTTAGGCATTCTAGCGTTCCCACAATTTACTCAATGCTGACACAGGTTGCAATCTTTCTAACGTGCGTGCCTGATTATGCATGCATATACAACGACGGAAGGTGAGGCCTTCTTCAGAATGTTGATTTCGAAGATGGGAACAGGCGCTGTTGAGTTTCGAACCAGCACCCCTGAGATGGTGAACCAGCTGTTCTAACTCCCGCCGCACCCCGTCAGGAATGACGACATTCAAAGCGAATTTGCCACCACGAGGAGAGTGATTAGCAAAGTAGAAAGAAACGAAAAAGCCCTTGAGCCACCTTACCACAAAGTGTAACAGACAGGGGGCTGTCTACTACGGTCAACCTAAAAAGTACGAGTCAGTCTAACGGGATTAAGTGAGAGCTATGGGGAAAGACAAGCACTGGAAGTCAAAATTGCCAACCACACTGGCTCCAGAAATCACTGTTGTCACCATAAGAGGGAAGGAAAAGTGGGAGGGATGGGGGGGTGGGGCAAAAGCGGGGTGGGAGTGGAGGGTTAGAGTGGCGGGGGGTGGGGGTGGGGGATCATGGTAGACCATGACCTCCTCATATTGGATGACAAACAAGATCTCCTCTAGTAAGTGTCCTCATTCTGACTGAATATCGCTGGTCTCCTGCAGGCAGGGGATTCGGCGATACAGCAGAGATCCGTTGGACCCAGCTGGAGAGATTTGTTGCATGAAGCGATCTTCCCGTGGTTCGATGGTGGCCTGGAGGTTTGCTCTGCTTAGGTGCTACCTTGGGCAGATCAGGGCTTAGATGAAATATCCCGTGGGAAGACTGGGTATGAATAGAACGCCATACCACGGAGTTATCAGAAACGAGAAAAGACATATCATAGGAATGTTAGGAACAGGAGAAAATCTACCTTAGGAAGATCTGCAGGAAAAAGGAAATCAACTGAGGGAAGGTTGGGAGGGTAAGAATGTCCACCATAAGAAGACAAGGAGTAACAGAGAACTCCATCCGAAGTTCAGGAATAACAGAAAACATACTACGGGAAAATCAGGAGAAACAGAAAACTTAAGCATGGGAAGATCAGGAGATCAGGAATAGAGAAGATCCATTACCGGGTAAAAAAATCAACCATGGGAATATCATGAGGAAGACGGAATCTACCATGGGAATGTCATAAATAAAAGGGAATCTACCACGGGAATATCATGAAGAAGAGGGAATCTACCACGGGAATATCATGAAGAAGAGGGGGATCTACCACGGGAATATCATGAAGAAGACGGAATCTAGACGGGAATATCATGAAGAAGAGGGAATCTTCCACGGAAATATTACGAAGAAGAGGGAATCTACCACTGAAATATCAGAAAGCATGAAAAAACCACAATGGGAAGATCAGATGTATTAGAAATCCTACCATGGGAAGATCTAACATGATGAAAGAAAACTTAACATGGGAAGAACAGAAATAGGGGAGTGGGGGGGGGGGATATGACCTATCACGGTAAGATCAAGAGTGATAGAAAACTTACCATGGAAACATCCCGAATTAAGGGAAACCTGCCAGAGGAATCCATGACAAACAGGAACGCTACACTATGAAGTCCATGAGGAGAAGAAACCATTCATGCAAAACCAGGAATCAACGTGAATGTGCCTTAAACATTAGGAGCAGGAGAAAAATTCCATCGTGAAGAACATGAGAAAGTTGAAACCTACCACGGTCAGGTAAGGGAATAAGGAAATTAACTGTGACAAGTAATGAGTTATGGTGTAATCTGCCATGCGTAAGGTAGTGGGAATATGGAAATTCCGTTTTGGAGAGATATAGGTCATGATGAAATCATGGTACGGATTATACAAACCTACCATGGTAAGTTAATGGGAATAAGACAATCCTTCATTGCAAGATATGTGCTCCCATGGTAACAAGGCAATGGAACCAAGAAATGCCAACAGGGTAGGACACGGATTATGATGAAATATACCATGACTAGATAACTTGAGTAAGGAGACCTACCTGGAAAAAACGTGGATTATAATCAACCTTACCATGGTATAACTGAAATACGGAAATCCTTCACGAAAAAAAAGAGAAAAAAAAGAAAAAGAAAGAAGAAGAAGAAAAAAAAACCCACCCAGAGTATGCTGAAATCTTCCAGTTATTCAGTGGGGCTAGGGAAAACCATCATTGAACGACCTGGGTGATCAATAGATCCACCATGGGAAAAGTTGAGGGAGGAGGGGGGGGGGGGGGTGGGGGGGGGGGGGGGGGGGGGGGGGGGGGGGGGGGGGGGGGGGGGGGGGGGGGGGGGGGGGGGGGGCGGGGGGAGAGGTACTGGTATGATTAAATCTACCATAGCAAAATAATGAAAATAAAGACAACCTTCAGGGTAGGATATAGATTGTGATGCAGGTTACCATAGTTAGATGCGGGAAGAAGGAATCCATCCAGGTAAGTGTAGGTTATAATGAAATCTGCCATCACAGGATATTGGGAATAAGGACATCCACCATGGCGAGGTATGGGTAATGATACAAATTTACCACAGTAGCGTCATAGAAAAAAAAATCATTATGGCATGGTACGGTATATACAAACCTACCGTGGTAAGTTAATAGGAATAAGACAATCCTTCATTGCAAGATATGTGCTCCCATGGTAACAAATTGGAATAAGGATAGCCACAAAAAAAAAGATATACTGATAACATTAAATCTACCATGGCAGATTAATGGGCACAAAGAAATCCATCAGAGCAAGAGGTGAGTCATGATTAGATTACCAATGAAATTTCATGATGAGCTAACATGGAGTTGTATTAAGAAAGAGATGAATTAACAGACCAGCGTTTACAAATAAAGCTTCACATGGTGTCGTTTAAAGACAGAAGCTCACCCGAAGCCGTCTAAACAAAGAAAGGAATTCAAATAAAATGGTTTGAGTCAAGAAAAGTATTCACCAGGCGTTACTGAAAGAAAAAAGAAGAAGACCCATAGAGTCGTTCGAAAAAGAACAGGAGGAACCCACATGTTGCCATTAAAAGAAGAATTCATATTGCGTATTTTACAGGAGAGGGCCCAAACAGCTCAGTTAGTAGAGAGCCGGACTCGTGATCCTGGGCTTGCAGATTCGAATTTCGGTACAGGGGGATTTTCTCCCTCGGAATTGACATTGTTTCTGACTCCATTCCTCATACAGTCCTTCGAATGAGACTATAAACCGAGATTCCGTGTGTGAACGCACGCACAACATCTTGCACACACGTAAAATCCCTTCACCAACTTTCGGAAGAGAAGGCCAGTTTGGCCGTTGGTATGGACGACACGTTACACATAGCATGCACCTTCCCCAAGATGGAGTATGGCTGCCTTAATGGCGGGATAACAAACGGTCATACATTACACTGCCTGTCTATACAGGCAGTGTCCGCAGGAGTATCAGTCTGCGTATGCAGAAAAGAAAGAAACATTTCTACAGAAGGAAAGGAATTCAAAAGCATCATTCATAGAGAAGGTCGTATGGAATCTGTACAAATGGAGGGTAAGTAAATATGAAATGAGCAGGGAACAGTAAACAATAAACAAACAAACAAACAAAACAACAACAACAACAAAACAAAACAAGTAGGATAACTCTTGCTCCCACAAGAAAACATAACACACACACACACACACACACACACACACACACACACACACACACACACACACACACACACACACACACAAAAACAAGTAGGAAACTCTTGCTCCCACAAGAAAACATAACACCAAAGGAATGCTGCTTACGACACCGAATCGCCCAGCAGACACGAACGACAGCACAGAGCACACAGAACAAACAAGCAAACATCCCCTTGTTTGTTTGTTCTGTTTCCTTGTTTGTTCTATCTGCTCTGTGCTGTCGTGTCTGCTAGACGATTCGGTGTCGTAAGCAGCACTCCTTTGGAGTTATGTTTTCCTGTGGGAGCAAGAGTTATCCTACTTGTTTGTTGTTTAAAAAGAGAGTAGTTCACTTAGAATCATATGAGGAGGAAATTTCACGCAGCCATTAGATAAAAGGAGGAACTCACGCGGAGAAAAAAAAAAGAAAGGAAAAAAGGAACTCACACTGAGTCCTTTAAAGACAGAAAGGGATTCACATGAAATCGTCTACATGGCAATTCGCTTGGAATCGACGTAGGAGCAATGTATTCTTTGAATCATTTAAGAGAAAAAAAATCAACTTGAGTCTTTTAAAAAGGAACTCACGTGAAGTCGGGTGATGAAAGAAAGGTAACTCCCGTGTAGTTCTTAAAAAAAGTATGGGACTCACATGGAGTCGATAAAAGAGAATTAATTTAGAACTCTCGTGGATTCATTTAGAGAAGAACTCGCGTAGAGCCAGTCACAGAAAGACAGGAACTCACAAGGAGTCGCTACAGAGAAAGTCTCAGAGAGTCGTGTAAAGAAAGAGAGGGATTCACACGAAGTTAAAAACAAAAAAACAAAAACGAGAGTTCCCACAAAATCGGTTTGGGTGAATGAGCACGTTGTCGTTTTAAAAGAAAGAGAAAGGTTCACATGAAGTTGTTTAAAGAGAAGGGAGAATTCGTATACAGTCGCTTATAAAGAGAGAGGAATTTACATGGAGTCGTTAAAAAAAGGAGGATTCACATCAAGTTTCTTCAAAGAACAAGAGGACTTTAGTTGGTGCCGATCGAAGCAGTAACACAACTCAAGCTCAGTTATTTCAGGACACAGAGACTTTGAAACAATGAGAGGAATTATCGAGAGAATGTAAAGAAAAGAGGGGGCATGACACAATATTGACTCTTTTAAAGAAGAATGGACACGCAGGCGTTTGAAGAGGAACTAACTAGCGTGAAGCTGTGCATTAAAATCACAACAAAAATCATGTTAAGTTGTTTTTAAAGAAAGAAGATATCTTAAAGGGATAATGAAGAGGTCACACGAAATTGTTGAAGGAAAAAGAGCAGAATTCACACGATGTCCTATAAAGAAAGACTTTTTTTTTAACGTGAAATCTTAAAAAAAAAAAAGAGGATTCACATAGGTTGTTTGAAAAAAAAAATGAAGACTTCACATTGCGTTGAATACAGATAGTGAAAATCGTTAAAGGATGAAGAGGGAGTCGCATGAACTCGTTTAAAGGGCAGCTCACATGCAGTCGTTTAAAGGAAGGGAGAAATCACATGGGGTCGTTTAAAGAGAAGACTTTTACAGGAAATCGTCAAAAGATTGTGGGGAAGTCACATGAAGTCGTTAAAAGAAGGGGACGAGCTCACATGCAACTGTTTAAAGACAGGAATAATTCTGAAGGGGCTGTTTAATTAGGAAGATAGTAAGGAGTGCACATCGCATTGATACAAGAAAAAAAAAAAAGAAGATGAGTTACGTAGAGTCGTTCACCGAAAAATGCGGATGCAGACGAAAGAAAAAATAAATTCAGGAGTAGGTCCAGGTCCCCTAGCAGGCCCCCTACACACACACACACACACACACACACACACACACACACACACACACACACACACACACACGCCGATAACTCACGTGAGGTCGTTTGAAGACCGCCCTTTCATACTTGTCGTCACCACTGTAGACGTAGGCCAGCGACGTAATATCAGACCGGAAGGAGGGGTCTTCAAAGAGATCACCTGCAGACAGGTGCCCTTTGGTCTCCCTTAGTGCCAGAATAGTACGCCTGATCCGACTGATGTCCTGATAAGGAGTTTCTCGATTCTGCGACTGCTGACTAAGGTCGTACCGGAACCAGAATGCTTTCTCTTAGAGTGACTTCCCTTAGTGTCCGCCATTGCGACTGCAGTTTCATGTAACGCGTTGAACGTGTACAAAGTGTCCGTCAGAGTTTAGACCGGCGTGACTGGTTTGGGGGCCATGTTACTTCGAGAATGATGGGACTCTTCACATCCAAAAAAACAACAACAAAGAAAGAAAGAAAAAAAAAAACAAAGTGTATCACAGAAAATCAGTTGATAATGTGCTGAATATTCCTATATCTATTTTCAACATCGTGGAACATTTTGCTGAATAGAAAACGTGATTGAAGCTTAAACAGAAGATCCATTACTCTCTGTCATTTCAACACACACATAAAAATCAGTATCGTCCATGCTTCTGTGCACCAAGTACAGCTACGCAACAGCAGTGTCGCCCCAAGGAACAAAGAAGATACACCCCATGACTGTGCAGGAAACAGAAATCTTCACAGTGGTCGCTCTGAGCCTCTTTCACCCACATACGCCCAAAGCCTTCTTCCTGCCTGTTACACGCTACAGACTGCAGAAGCCACAAAACAGCTCCGAAGTGACATAATTGAGTCAAAGGCAGCAGGAGTCACGATCACCACAGTGGCAGTTCACAGGGTTGTCACGATTACTGGCGACGGCGCGGTAACGCCTCTGACGATGGATGCCAGCGAGTCCTCTCTCTCTCTCTCTCTCTCTCTCTCTCTCTCTCTCTCTCTCTCTCTCTCTCTCTCCATCCGTTAGGACCCAGGACACCGCAAAGTGGGAGGCAAGGAGAGAGAGAGAGAGAGAGAGAGAGAGAGAGAGAGAGAGAGAGAGGAGAGAGAGAGAGAGAGGGGAGAGAGAGAGAGAGAGAGAGAGAGAGAGAGAGAGAGAGAGAGAGAGAGAGAGAGAGAGAGAGAGGGAGGAGGAGGGCCTGGAGGGAGATGGGTGGACGGAGGGAGAGGATGGTGAAGCAGGTGGTGGTGGTGGTGGTGGTGGCGGGGATGGGGGGTGGCGCTGCTGTGTTCTGCGTTCTTCTCCTGCCGGCAAAATGTCACGGTCGTGAGGAAGACAAGCACTGCCAGGCCGTGTGACTGTCTGTCTGGGCGCGCGCTGTAAAAGACCAGAGAGAGAGAGAGAGAGAGAAGAGAGGAGAGAGAGAGAGAGAGAGAGAGAGAGAGAGAGAGAGAGAGAGAGAGAGAGACAGAGACAGACAGGACAGACAGACAGAGAGACAGACAGAGAGAGCAGAGAGACAGAGACAGGAGAAGAATAGGCGTTAAATGAAAGACACATATAGAGACAGAAAAAGTTAGCTATTTTTCATACTTGGGGGGGGGGGGGGGGGGGGGGGGGGGAGGGAGAGAGAGAGAGAGAGAGAGAGAGAGAGAGAGAGAGAGAGAGAGAGAGAGAGACAGACAGAGACAGATAGACAGACAGATAGACAGACAAACAGGACAGGGAGATTCTTATTTTCGCATTGGTAAATCTGTTGGCTAAATTATGGATTTTTAATGCCTAAGGAGAGAGAGAGAGAGGAGAGAGAGAGAGAGAGAGAGAGACAGACAGACAGAGGAGACAGACAGACAGAGACAGACAGACAGACAGACCAATTCTTAGTTTTGCATTGAAATCTGTTGGATAAATTATGCATTTTTCATGCCTGAAGAGAGAGAGAGAGAGAGAGAGAGAGAGAGAGAGAGAGAGAGAGAGAGAGAGAGAGAGAGAGAGAGAGAGAGAGTTGTTTTTTTCCTTAGCAAGTTAACGAAAAGAAAAGAAAAAAACAAATAAAAGCAATAACGACAACCCCAAAGAAAAAAAAAAAAACACCCGATTTTAACGAAATATTTTACAGTGCACAAGTCAGATTTGGATGCCTTGGGGGGGGGGGGGGGGGGGGGGGGGGGGGGAGGTGGCTGTCCTTCTACTAAACCATGGACTCCAAAGGACCTCGTGGTCTGCTGCAAGTTCATCTTACAGCGTAGAACTTAAGTTTGTCTCTTTGGGGCAGCGTCCTGGCATGGTCTTGCCACTGTCAGTCAGAAGTTCATCAGCAGATTGAGTTGGGTCCACTGTTGGTTGTATTCACCCTGGACTTTGTGTTCAGGTCTTCATCTTGTATCTGTAGCGCCTGCCGACAGAGACGATGCACAGCATTGAGGTCCACAGACTCTAGGAGGTCTACTGTCGGTCAGTTCGGCGTCATGCTACGCCACTCCAGATTGATTTCAGGGCCACTGGAAAGGTCGGTCTTCATGTTCGAGTGGTGGCTGTCTCGGTTCGTGAACGGCCGAGTCAAGAGGAAGTAGAAGGTGAACACTGCGAGTGCTTTATTCGCATGCTTTGTTTGCCTTTAATGTTTAGTTACTTATTATTTTTTTTACTACTATGTTGTCTTAATTTTTTTTGATTGTTGTACATGTTTATGTATATATTTGGCTATATGAATATATGTGTGCACATCTCTCTCTCTATATATATATATATCTATGAAGATATAGAGAGAGAGAGAGAGAGAGAGAGAGAGAGAGAGAGAGAGAGAGAGAGAGTATGTATGTATGTATGTATACGTTTTTGCCTCTTCTGTGTAGAACAGCAACGTTCATAGTCTTCTGCCACATAAGTAATTAGAAACATTTGAACACATTCTTCGTCCCAGCTTGTTGCTGTTCCAATTTTTACCTTCACTGCAAAGCTGTATGTAATTGGAAGTAAATTAATCTAAACCAAGCGGGAGTAGAGAAGGGCCGTTGACCGAGCAAAGCGTTTGGAATCCACGTCTTGAGCTCGTTCCCATAGTATTGTTGTCCCCTCTCCCGATCCCGTTTCTCTCTTGTCCTAGTGAAATTTCCTTCCCCTGTCTGTGACACACAGCCTTGAGATCCCGAAAGATTACTCGTCCCCAAAGCACTCTTTTGATCAAACCTCGATTGAATCGCAGGGTGGAGGCGTTTGAGGGAAGGAAGTGCAGCAGGGCTGTAGTGTTAGAGTGGGGGGGGGAAAGAGAGGTTGCAGCGCATCGTCACAAACCCCGTCCTATACTGCCAGTAGTGGACGACTCGCGGGAGACGAATCGTTCAAGTCCAATCTCACTTCGAAGAAAGGGAGGCAATGTCGCCCATCTGCCATCTGCCCTGGATGACCTTCGGGAATAGAGCTCTCCTCACCTCACTCAGGACTTCCGATGTTACTCCCAACCTCCAGCGTGATGATGAGGGTGAGATGCAGCTGGACGGTGAGCCCATTGTAGAGGAGTGACTTTCGGATACAGTTCCAGAACGAACCACTACCTCTTCTCTCTCATCCCCAAGGCTGTACCATTTTGGGGGGATGATTCCTTGTTTGTTCTGTGTACTCTGTGCTGTTATATTTGCTAGACTATTAGGTATTGTAAGCAACATTCGTTTGGAGGTACGGGGATGTGTTTAACTCAAACAGGTATCGTAAGCAACATTCGTTTGGAAATACGGGGATGTGTTGGAAGCAACATTCGTTTGGAAAATACGATGATGTGTTTACTCAACATGTGAACAGGAGTATTTTACTTGTTTGTTATTTACTGTTCACTGTCTGATACCTTATGTACTTCCATTTTTTTATTATGATCAAACGGAGGACCTAAGATCTGGTCATAATGATTATTGCTTGCAATGTTTCAATAAACGTGAAGACACTGAGGAACCGGTTTACGAGTGTAAATATGCCTCTGTTATGATTTTTTCCCCTGGAATATTAAAGTGTCTTGTTATATATGCAGTGGAATATCGTTCGTTTCCATTGCCGGTTTTAAAAACTGCATGGGAAGTAACTCTTTCAGTCCGTTCATGATTCTTGGAATGACTATTTTTAACCCCCATGTTACAGTGCACACAACGTTTTCTTGCCTTCCGTTTAAGTGCAGATCAGGATCAAAAGTCAGATCCGGGATCCGTCCGACATTGGCGGTGGAGGTCTGTTTCCCCCCGTGTCCACTAGCTGTAACTTCCCACTGCATCCACTTTCACCTCATTTACTATATCCATGTAGAGTAACACTCTCTGACGACAGCTTTTGTAAGTTTCGC
>JADBJO010000473.1:70000-80000 GCA_016801955.1 Conus betulinus | reverse complement strand
GAAACGGGCACCTTGTTTCACCGCACTGTGAGCTGATGTTAAAAGTCAGCTGGAGAGGAAAAGCGATGTAGGCGACTTTATGTTTCCCTTTCTCTTTTATTTGTTTATTGGCCTTTCGCCACCCGCCCCAAAAATAGGAAATTCGAAAAAGAGAGAAGGAGAAAGAAAAGAAATACAGGGAAATAAAAATCTGCCCGACATCTTGAATATACCAGGCTGGCAAATCGGCAAATCGGTGTTAAAGCTCGCGTTCAGCGAGAGTGATCCCGCTGTTTTCATGGCACAGATGCCATTGATGGGCACGGCCAAAGCAGTTTGGTCTCTTCAGTCTGCTCAACGCTTCAATCGGTGAGAAAAGGCCAAAACATCAGCTGTAAAGCTGTGCGCCTGTAATGCCCACAATCGACATCATGAAACACTATCTCGGCGTGTGCTTCCTATCGGATATTGGGCTCTGTGGATTTGTTTGCTTGACCCATAAGGGAGAAAAATGGTAATTGTATTTGTAACGGAAAGACAGGCGTTATCTTTGCCTCTATGTGTGTGTGTGTGTGTGTGCGTGCGTGCGTGCGTGCGTGCGTGCGTGCGTGTGTGTGTGTGTTCGGAGCAGGTCAATTGGAGTTAACTGCTGCTGTCATTTCCAATGCTTCGTTTCAGGGAGGTGGTATTGCCTCGTATGGAAGTGCTCGTCGAATGGATGGTTCGGGAATGGTCTTGCAGTACCTCTCAAAGCCGTACTTCTCAAAGTTCATGGTCTGTTGCACAAAGGCATGGCCGTCTACACCAACAAAAGCTACAAACACGTGTTTCAGAGACATGATTCTGGCGGATCACGCATAAGACCATCACCCACGGCATGTTGGTCGCCACTTTAGAGAAGACTTTGGCTACATTATGACTCTGCCAGTGTTCTTCATTTCAGTCATCACTTTTTCACTGGCAAAATGTGTTCAATGCTCACATACAGTACAATCTTGTTTTCTGTTGCTGTCCCTTCTCCTGTGCCACCCCAGTGGCACTGCGCCAAAGCCGTTCATTCCGACCCCCTCCCACAACCACATCCCGCCGCAGCCCTGGCCCCGACAGTCCACAGGAAACAGGCAATGTCAAGTCGTCAAGAGGCAACCCACCGGAGGAGACACTGCACTGCTGCCGAGTCACTTCAGTGGTGTTCAATGGTGCCTGTTCTGATCCAACATACACAGGACACCACTCCCTAACCTCTCCACTGACGTTGATAACTGCTTAGTCTCTGCTGTGGGCCCAGACTTCCCTACGGGTCCCATAGCAAACTCAACCCTAGATAGGAGCCGGTCGGGGCAGCAAAATCCCCCTTGGCTTTGCTGGGAATCGAACCCATGACCTCCCAGCCGGGGGAGTGCGCGAAGCTAACTAGTGCAATTTTGCCCTACACCAGTGTCTCCTGAGCATCCTGTTCGATTCCCTAGCCACATACTTTGTTTCTATACGTCTGTGATATCCATCTAATGAACTTTCCTTTTGCCCAGTCCTCCTATGAACACTTCGAGCTAGCCACGGAGTTGAATTCAGCAGTGATGTCTGTTAAAGCCTGTCTGTGTTCAGGCAATAACCAACATAGAATACGTTCAAGCAGTATGATATCACATTTTTTTTATGTAGGCCCGTTGCCTGAAGTTTGACATTAGCGTTTCCAGGATCACGTCGAGTGAAATCGTTGAAGACCTTTCCCAGCTTTATCTTCAAATATCTGATACATTCGTGCAATGGTCTTGCTCACCGGTCCTTCACTAAATCGCCGATTTTATTAACTTCTGTGATAACTACAAAGTTCTCAAATATCTGAATCATTCGTGAAATGCTTTTGTTCGGTTCTCTACCACGCTTTTCCCGTGGTCTGTTCAGATGTCCTTCATTAAATCACGCTTTTGTCTGTGATAATTACTGAGTTCTCTACCTCGCTTGCCAGTGTTCTGTTCAGCTGTCCATTAAATCACGCTTTTGTTAACATCTGTGATGATGACTAAGTTCTCTACCTCGCTTGCCCGTGGTCTGTTCAGATGTCCTTCATTAAATCACGCTTTTGCCTGTGATAATTGCTAAATTCTCTACCTTGCTTTCCCAAGGGTCGCAAACACAAGAAGAAAATGCCTGAGAATCACAATGAGGTGCTGACGTCTGTCGTGCCAACCCCCCCCCCCCCCCCCCCACTGCCCCCCCCACCCCCGTTACCTTCAAATTTATTGCATTCGCATCCCTTCTCCAGTTCTTCAACCATCTTAAGCAAACTGACAACAGTAAGGTGACTGAATTCAATGTACGCCACGGTGGTGATTTTGGCGATGATTTGTATCGAGGCTGTTCAAATTTAGCCATAGATCTAATTACGGCTTGTACTACTACCGCCTGAGAGAACACATGTCCACTCTGTTTCCACTGTGAACACTGACAAATGTTTATAGCACAGCTTTTACAGGAAACCTTATCATTATAGGCTATAAGTTTTAACAAAGGGGGCTGTTTTCTGGATGTTGTCATATGACAGCCAAATTAATGTCTGTTCGGTCGTTCTCAACCAGTAACACAGACTGTGAGTCGAAATTCAGGGAAAATATTCCTGTGCTGGGCCTACCTCTTGTAAACAGTGATATATACATCTATCTGTTTCAAACTTGCTTCTTAGGGATTCAGCTATGTACAACTATTACAAGTCTCTTATTCAAGATGGAATATCCGATTAAGGCACGCATGAAATAGATATTTAAACGTAGCAGTACAGCTCTTTAGAACCCTGATTCAACCATACAATACCATACCCATTCTCATAGTAATAAATGTGTGCCTATTAGGTACCTGACTGGAATAACCCAAATTCATGCTGTGAGAGTGACCCGTCTTTACGACGTGGAGGTAGCGTGGGGATGGGGGGGGGGGGGGGGGGGGGGGGGGGGCAGAGAAGTGAAGGTTTTGGGGTATGATAAGGGTCTGCAAGAAACGACTTATTAGACTGTGTAAGGGTAGTTGGCCTGTTTCAGAATAGAACGTTGACCCCAACTACACAATTTCAAACATTATCTCGTACATTTATTGATGTTTTGAGAGAGAGAGAGAGAGAGAGAGAGAGAGAGAGAGAGAGAGAGAGAGAGAGAGAGAGAGAGAGAGAGAGAGAGAGAGAGAGTCTACCTAAATGAAATCTTTAGTGAATAAAGTGTAACACTGGCCGGGGTGGCTTTTCTTCCTGCTGCCTTCGCCTATAAGGGGACAAGACAGGAACGAGCACAGGGGCCGTTTTGTGTGGGTGCAGATATCACAGTTCAATCTTTCGACTAACATGAGAGACCATACGTTGGAACGGTATACGATGGAAGTCACCCATGGGCTGGACTGGACGGAGGTAGAAACAACCTATGACTCTTACTGTTGACAGGCCTCTTGACTGTCATGCTGGACCTCAACTTCTTCAAGACGGAAGGAACGAACGAAGTAAAATGTACTTTTTAGCAGGGTAATGAGATAAGCAGTACAAATACTTTTTTTTCCCTCCCTCCAACCCTGGGGCAAAAAAAAAGAAAAAATTAAAAATCAAATTAATGCATATTGGAGATCAAATTAATGCAAATACATATAAAAGGAACAAACGATGACAAGATCTTGTACCTTTCAATACAAATTAGCCATTGTCCTCACTATTGACAAACGAACGCAGTAGAAAAAAAAACGTGTCAACATAGCGTACAAGGAGTAGGAAAGGGGGAAGGAAAAGGGTAAGGGGGAGGTAGGGGATGAATGGTAACGTAGCATACAATATTTCTCGAAAGGACATTAACCAGAAAAAAATCACACACACACACACACACACACACACACACACACACACACACACACACACATACACTACACAGAGAGTAAGATAATAAACTAGAGTTGCATGATGAAGATGAAATATTTATGTAGATGCTGTTAATGTATTATATTTTCTTGTTTGAAATAATGAATTTTTGAATGCTGCCTTTAAGGAACCAGTGCTGCCTTTTTGTTTGATGTTTATCGGCAGAGGGTTCTAAAACGTTCCACCTGAGTAAAAAAAAAGACTAGTTTTGAATAGATCGATTCAGGGTTTTCGGATTAGTACATTATTGGTGTATCATCGGATATAGTATTATCAATGGTGTATCTTGGCTGATTTAACAGAAATTTGGCAGTTAATGTTGAAGATGGGATGAATCTCATAATAGTCCACTCCCGAATGGTATTATAACGATTTTCAGGTTGAGGAAGGCTACAGTCCTTACCTTCATTGACTGTCACAGGACAGGAAGTGAGGTTGTCTATGATGGACTGTCAGACAGCTGCAAGATGCGGCGAAGAAGTCATTCAGTGCTGAGAAGACCAAGTTCATGGCCATTCACAACACAGCCATTAGCAATGATGAAACTGTAACATAGTAGACTGGGTAGTCTACAGAGACAGTGATCATCTTCTTAAATCCTCAGCTGTTGACAATAACCCAGCATCGGATCATTATGCTGTGAAGTGTGAATTAGATATCGTTAGGCCCGCCGTTCCACAGACTTACGAGGAAGTTAGGGAATTTTTCTGCTATCGATATAGAGGCTTTCAAATCTGATCTGACCAGGCCATACCGAGCGAGCCATCGGCCTGTCAGCTGACCTCTGCCCTCCGTGCCACGCTTGATAAGCATGCTCCAGTGAGCAGGCGCTTGATCACTGATCGCTTGTTTTAGCCCTGTTAGTCAAGACTGTCAAAAAGCTTTGTTTTGCGATGCAGCCCTAAAGCATGTGAACTTGATGCCATTCCCACTAACTTACTCTTTCAGTGCATTGATGAAGTCCTACCCCATCTTACTCATGCTATCAATACCTCGTTGTCCTCTTGTCACGTTCCTGAAATCTTCCGGTCCGCAGTGGTACGCCCATTGATCAAGAAACCTTCATTAGATAAAAAAACGTTTGAAAGAATTATCGGCCTGTATCAAATTTGTCATTTCTATCAAAATTGTTGGAGAAGATCGTTTTGGAACAAATTCTAGAGCATCTTGAAAAGAATCACCTTTTGAATCCTCATCAGTCTGCTTACAGACAAGGCCATAGTTGTGAGACAGCACTCCTCCGTATAGTCAATGACCTCCTCTGCGGGCTTGACGATGGGAATGTTTCCTTATTGGTGAGGTTAGACCTCTCCATAGCATTTGACACGATCGATCTTATCATTTTGTTTCAAACTTCGGCTTCAAACTTCCCTTGGACTGGATTATCTCTTACTAGACTGGACGGACTCGGACAGTGTGTATACAGGGCAGATACTCAGACAGTCCTCCGCTTAGGTGCGGTGTGCCTCAGGGTTCTGTACTGGGGCCAGTCCTTTTTGTGTGTTGTATGCTAGTCCTGTGTCTGACGTCATCAGTGGTCACGCCATGTCGCATGAGAGCTTTGCTGACGATACTCAGCTTCATCAGTCGGCTCCCATCGCTGAAATGGACTCACTGATTTCTTGGACGCGGGGCTGCATTGCAGACCTGAAGGACTGGATGACAACCAACAAAACTACAACTAAACGACGACAAGACGGAACTCATGTTCGTGACAAAACAGCCTAACCATCCTTCTCTGCCTTCCACCTGTCACTATCAATGATTGCACTGTCTCTGTCTCCACCTCTGTTCGCGGTCTAGGGGTCATTCTTGACCAGTTCCTCTCCTTTGAGAAACAGGTTTCAAATATTTGCAAGATTGCTTATTTAGAACTAAAAAGAATCAGCTCCGTACGTCACCTTCTCTCTACAGATGCTACAAAAACTCTCATTTGTGCTTTTGTCTTATCTAGAATAGATTACTGCAACTCACTTTGGGACGGCCTTCCAAAATACTGATAGAAAGATTACAGCGAATCCAAAATCATGCAGCACGAGTCGTCTGTAGAGCAGGAAAATATGATCATTTCGCCTCTACTTCGCTCTCTTCACTGGCTATCTGTCTCAAACCGTATCTCGTACAAAAAATCTTAACTCTCACTTTCTCTGCTCTCTTTGAAAATGGACCTTCTTATCTCTCAGATCCCTAAAATCTAACACCCCCTCTCGACAACTACGCTCCTGTGCTGACGACCGCCTTCTACAAATGATTCGCTTCAGGACTACTACTGGTGAAAGATCTTTCTCTTTTCAAGCTCCAGCGACGTGGAACAGACTGCCAGACTCTCTCAGACACTCAGATTCTATCTCTTCTTTCAAGTCTAAACTTAAAACCCATCCTTTTTTCTCATAATTAGTCAATGCTGGGGGGGGGGGGGGGGGGGGGGGGTTACAATCCAACTCATAGCCCTCTGGGCCTTTTCAAATGTAGTGTATGTGCATGTTCTCTATAACATATATTTGTTGTATGACTGAACGTTATAGGATTTAGCTTTTGTAGTGATACTTGCAAAATAAGTGAATGTCATACTCGTAAGATTAGGATTTGTTAGCTATTGTAGTAATAGTATTTGTAGTTGGGTGTAAGGTGTACTATTGCATATGAGAAGGGTGAATGTAAGAAACCATTATTATTATCATTATTATGAAGACAAGCCACAATTTGTTCACATTCACTCCCCTTGATCCATCATTTAACCAGGCATGTGTGTGCGTGCGTGCGTGCGTGCGTGCGTGCGTGCATGCATGCGTGCGTGCGTGAGTGCGTGCGTACGTGCGTGCGCGCTCGTGTGTGTGTGTATGCTGTTGTGTGCGTTGTTGTGGGTCAGTGTGTGTGGGATCGTGTGTTCTCTCTCTCTCGTGTGTTCTCTCTCTCTCTCTCTCTCTCTCTCTCTCTCTCTCTCTCTCTCTCTCTCTCTCTCTCGATCTCGATCTCTCTCTCTCCCTCTGTGTGTGTGTGTGTGTGTGTGTGTGTGTGTGTGTGTGTGTTAGTTAGTTTCAAATTTAACGTCTATCCACTCTAGGTGATATTAGACGGAAAAAGAAACAAGGAAAACAAACAAACAAACAAACAAACAAACAAACAAACAACTACATCAATGAAAACATCAACAAAACCCTCATGATACAGCTAGAAAGCTACAAATGATTTTGATATGGGAGAGAGAGTACAGTAAGAGGTAGGGGACGGATAAGGATGGTCCTTTCGTATATATTATGTAAATTTAGTAGTAGGTTAATGATTGACTCACTTAAATGTAACCTCATAAGTATGAGTAAATAAATGTAAGAAACTATAAGTACTTACTTATTGGACTCTTTTGATAAAGAAAGAAAGAATTCATAGGTTAAAGCTGGTGATTCAAAAATATTTGTAATAGTATATGTAGAAAGTATGGGTATAAATTGTTTTGATAGCGGCACATGAGATAATATGTTCAACTGTGATGCTCTGTCCACAAACACATGAGGCATTTTTACTAAATTTTGTTGTAAAAGCATCGACTTTTCACCTATACATAAGGGACGATAACTTCCTGCTAATGTGGGAGTGTGTTTTTTTAAATTTGCACTACTAAAATCTGTGTAAATAAGCTTTTTGTGAGACTTTCTGAAGGAATTCTGGAAATGGTTCCAAGCAAATGATTCCACTATACTATATTGTTCTTGAACCGTAAGTGGAAAATCCATCCTTAGAGACTCTGAGCTACATTTTGCACCTTCTTTCGCAGCTCTGTCTACTTTGTCGTTATAATAAAATGAACAGTGTGACGGTATCCAGCAGAAAGTAATTGCCGTGCCTTGTATAGAGAGAGCATGAATTAAACAGCTAATTTCAATTATCATTTCTGATCTATTCTTCAGTTTTAATGATTTCAGTGCCTGAAGCACAGACTTTGAATCAACACAAAAAAGTACTTGAAATATAGATCGTGGGAAATTTAGAAGATAATTTAACGCCATTAATATTGCAGTAAGTTCCGCAGTAAAAACCGATTTATTTTTCCCCAGTGAAAAACATTTTTCTCTACTTTTAAATCAGGTATCAAATAAGCAGAGCCCGCATTCTTTTGAATTAATGACCCATCTGTGTATACTTTTAAATGATTTGGATATTTCTCTTTAATATGAAATTTAGCATTGCTTGCCACTATATTTATATTGTCCTTCTTTTTTAAATCAGTGTGGTCAATATCAAATGGGGCCCTTGAAGTTCCCAGGTGGTGTAGGGAAGAAAGACGGCCTTGCAGATACAGACTTTTCGTCAACAGTAATGCCCGTGGCTTGCCTAAGCTCAGATGTATACGTTGCCAGAGTAATCTGAGAGGATATTGTTTTTGCACGTGTAGGAAAGTCGATATCTGATCTAATTTTTAATTTCATTTTTCACATCATTCTTAACTGGAACACTTCTTATCACAAATTTCGTGGCAGCCACTTCCCTCTGATCATCTAAGGGTAAAATTTGAGCCTCATTATATGTTCGAAGACAAGATGCATGGGTGGGAAAACCCCATTGCAAGTTTGAGCGCTTTACATTCTATGCTTTGAAGCTTCTTTAACAGATATTTTGGTGCACTAAAAAACACTTCTTGCGCGTATGTTAATTTTGATCTTATTAGACATTTACATAGATAAATTAGAGTGGACGTGTCTTGTCCCCATCTCTGTGTACTCACAATTTTGAGAAAATTTAAAGTTTTCCTTACTTTTGTCAGCAAATAATCTATGTGTTGATTCCAAGACATTTTCGATGTGAGGTTAACGCCCAAAAACTTGATCTGTGAAGCATAATTAAGAACTATTCCATTCATTTTGAAAACAGGCATTTTGTCGGGATTCGAGCCACTGTTGAATCAGTGTGTGTGTGTGTGTGTGTGTGTGTGTGTGTGTGTGTTGTGTGTGAATATGCACTCTTGTTTGTAGGTGCATGGTACTCATTGCAACGTTTAACTTCTTACTGGTTTGATTTATGTTTTTCATTGATCTTTCCTTTTATTTGTAAGCTTTAAGGCCTTACGTAAGATTAAGCACCATAAACAATAATGATTACGATTATCGTTATTATACCAAAAATCTTTTTCAAGGGCAGCAACGCAACCACCAATCACACCTTACACATAGCCCGGAGTCTTGAGAACCGTTGGGGTGCCACGGAAGACTTCGCAACCAGCTTCCTCCCGAGTCAAGGTCAGCACTAAAACACGTATGGGAGGACAAGACCTTTTCCGTGAAACACAACATAGACTTCTGCGTGACCTGGTTTATATCAACCTCTTGCAGGCTTCCTAGACATGGTATCGTAGCAGACCTGGACCTGGAGAATACAAACCCTGGAGATGAGGTGTTATGGCAAGATTGTTAAAACATCAGATTATTAACACTGATCAAATCACTAATGAACTAGTTTGTCATAGCATCATACCATCAAGCATCACGCAGGAATATACGAAGAGCTACTGACATCAATTGAGAAGAGAAAACTATGTTGAAATGGTCACGTAACAAAATCCTACGGCCTTCCTAACACAATTCTCCTGGGAACAGTCGAAGAAGAAAGACGGGGGCCGGAGGGAGGGGGAAAGGGGAGAGGGTACGGGAGGAGGGGTGGGCAGGAGGAAAAAAAAGTGATGGACATGGGAGGATGGATAGTAAACAAAAACATTTGCAGAGACCCAAGGCCTGGCATAACTGATGGAACTGGGGAAACCAGGTGCCACATTCTTCAGCTGGGTGCCCCGTGGACTTCTCATGAAGCTAGGGAGAAGACGATGTAAGACAAGGAGTCTACAGGCGAAAAGGTGTGTCTTACATGCGCAGATACAAGAGGAAAGGAGAAGAACATGATGAAATAAACTATGCATTTTTCACTGGGAAGGTGGGCTGAAACTACTCTCCATTTTCCTATCAGAGACACCACCACCACCATCACCACCACCACCACCACCACCCACCACCCACCACCACCAACCACCACCACCACCACCACGCGTCAACCCAGGCCCATAGAACTGAAGTGATCAACAGAGATTAATATAAATGGTACCGAGATTATATGCTAAAGTCCTACACACACACACAAACAATACCC
>JADBJO010000473.1:57500-60000 GCA_016801955.1 Conus betulinus | reverse complement strand
AACATGCTCTTCGTCTTCTAATACACTGCACATTTTGCACAGAAAATTTCCACTGTTCTTAAATATTCTGCGGAAAAATGAACCATTGATTGGCAACAAACCCAGCCGGAGCTTAGTCTAGCAGTTCCTGAAGCATTTTATATATCCATATATTCGAAATACCGTTCACAAGCAAAATTCGTCTTGACCAGTCGGTATCTTCGGTACATATCTTTACTTGTTACAGACCCGTTCCACTCCTGCATATAAACATCCTTCAGTCTCTGTTTAAACACTGCTATAAAAGTTTGTTCACAATCTACGCCTTGTTCCAGCCACGCGTATATAAACCCAGACGTGATAGGAATGTTCTTTACTAAAGACACCCCAACATTTTTTACCGTTCTCGTCTAGGTTTCGTAACATTAACTATGCTTGCCTGGGTAATCTATACCCCTCCATCTTTGTCAGCCTCAGCCAGTAACGAATGCATCTTACTGCACTATTTACATACAAAGGATAGCGGCCCACTTCGCCAAACGTAAACTGTTTGGTACTCTGAGGGTATACTTAAAAAGCGCTTACAAGCCAATGAGTGTATTTTTTCAACAGAATAAAGTCTATGGAGTCCCCACATTTCAGGTGCATAAAGGAGAACAGGCTGTACCTGCGCATCAAATATTCGAAAAAAAAAAAAAAAAAAAAAAAACCCAGTTCTTTGAAATGTCAGTCAGTTTCGTAATATATCAGATGCAATCAAGACATGCTCTCTTAACTTTCACTGCAAGGGCGTCTACTCCTCTACTTATACTCATTTTTGTTGTAAATGCAAATCCCAGGTAATTATACTCGTTAACTATATTCGGTTGCACACCATTAATATTCCACTTTTCATGTTTAAAAAAAAAAAAAAAAAAAAAAAAAAAAAAAAAAAACCTTCCGAAAAATCATTTCCTCAGTCTTGTCAGTGTTAACATTCAGAAATAGTCTTTTGCCACGCGTTATTCAACGAATTAATTTGATTTTGAAAACCAAATGCAGTGTTAGACATTAGTACAATAACATCTGCAAACAAAAGCAGGTACAGATGTACCAGACCAGGTAGAAACTGAATTCTGTGCATCCCATTAGTGTTTACACTTGATGCACTTTCATTTATAAATGACCAATCTCTGATTCAATACAGACGTGTAACATTTACTTACTAAACTCAATAAAGAAACACCCCTGTAGTTATCTGGTAAGCTATATCTCCTTTCTTAAAGACTGGTACAATAATTGCCTTAGCCCATTGTTCGGGGTATATTCCTTTATCGAACAGTATGTTAAATACCTTTGTAAGAAAATTCACTGCAGTGCTGTCTGCCGGTTTTAACATTTCCGCAAAGATATAATCTGGCCCACAGGCTTTCCCTTTTTCTTCAATTTTTCTACAGCGCTGTCGACTTCCTGTTCCGAAATGGCTCTGTTAAGTTCATAGATACCGTTATTAGTTTTCTCAGCCTGTATTTGATTGTGTGTTGGATCCTCACCAGTTGTGACTCCGTTCTCGTTAAACAGCCGTTTAAAGTGAGCATGCCACTGGTTTTCTGTTATTTCTTTACAGGATCCCGTTTTACTTCTTCCTGAAATTTGTTTCAGTTCTTTCCAGAACTGTTTGCTGTTGTTGGTCATGGAAGCCAGCTGCCTAGCTTTATCGCGTTTATAACTCGTTGGCTTTGCCCTACTTAGATCTTTATATTCTTTGCGAGCTGTAACGTATAGCAGTCGATCATTGGTTTTCTTCGTTTGTCTGAACCTGTCTAGCAGTTGTCTGGTAAAAAGTTTTGCGAAGCTACAGTCCCCGCATCAAACCACTGAGGTTCTCTCTTGTCACTATTCATGAAAATGCACTTTTTTCATGCAGCTGTAAATTGCTCCAGTGCCTGGTCAACATCATTATCTAAGAGAGGAAAAGCATTATTACAAATCTCTTGAACTTCATTTGAATGAATGGTTTCCATAACATTGGCTTCCCTGGTGGGATACCAAACTATTTTGTTTTCAATTTTCCTTATATTTGACGCATTATTACCACACCCAGTGTTTTCCTTTGTACAAAGAGTCAATGCCACAGTGGTGAATCAATGAAGGAAAGGACATTCAAAGAGCTAACCACATCTTCACGGCACAGATCTTTGGATATTACAGCATAGTCAATTGTACTTCCACCAGTATTACAAACAAACGTCAGTGAGTCATCACAGTGAAATGGACACAGTCCATTGATTATAACACAATCAAATGCTGAACACATACCCAAGAGTCGTTTACCGAAAGCATTAGTTTCTTTTTATCGGATTTACGTTCAAATAAATGATCATCATCTTCACTCGTGTCCATACGATCCCAATAGTTGTGTTTCACGTACACATCTGCAAAAAGAGCATTCTCACTACCAGTCCTTGCATTCAAGTCCCCAATGATAAGAGAGAAATCTTCTGACAAATCATATAAATCAAGAATGCACTGCTCTAACACA
>JADBJO010000473.1:30000-52500 GCA_016801955.1 Conus betulinus | reverse complement strand
CCACACACACACACACACGAACACCAGTGAGAAAAACTACACACACACACACACACACACACACACACACACACACACACACACACACACACGCGCGTGCGTACACACGCACGCACGCACGCACGCATGCACGCACGCACGTACGCACGCACGCACGTACTTAAGTAAACACCACAACACACACACAGATCATACGACTCATATATTTGAATAGGAGAAAGAAAGATGGAAGGCACATCACAGAACATAATACAATTTTCTATTCTACATAATCACGATTTTTTTTTAGAGCAAAGCAGAGCTCACAACATGGGTACTTCTTAATTTGTTATGTATGCTGGCCTCTTTTGTGTGTATGTATGTGTGTGTGTGTGTGTGTGTGTGTGTGTGTGTGTGTGTGTGTGTGTGTGTGTGTGTGTGTGTGTGAAGCATGTTTGTGTGTATGATAATGCATCAACTATATGTATTATTACGAACACGCTCATAATCTTGAGCCTATATATACGTTCTGCTTAGTAGGAAGGGTATGCGTGTACGCACTTTTCTTCTGCCCATATACGTAGTACATGTAACTGAAACTACCTTTTCAGACTAACAGATTCATGTCCTTTATTTTCATGTTTCTTCTTCTTTTCTTTGTTCTTTATTTCTTTTTCTTTTATTATTATTACTTTTTACGGGGAACTTCTGCAAAGAAAATAATCAAAACAAACAACAAACAAGCAAATATGTGGCTTGTTCAATGTAATTTTGAAAAGAAACTGTTAATTTGACGTGACTCGACATTCTCTCTCTCTCTCTCTCCTCTCTCTCTCTCTCTCTCTCTCTCTCTCTCTGCATTCTGCAGCATGTAGACTGGATTTGAAAGTAAACATGGGTAAATCAAACATTATAGTTTTTCGAAAGGGTGGTTTCTTAGCATCGCGTGAAAGGTGGTCGTAGGAAGTTCGCAAATGTCGGTGGTAAATGCCTACAAGTCCTTGGGCATATATTTTTCAACAAAACTTAGCTTTACGTTTGCCTGTCATGATCTTGTTAGCAGAGGAAAGCGTGCTGTTATAGCTATTTTAAGCTTGCTTTATAAATTTAAAGTTTTTCGGTTAAATTATTTTTGTAATTGATTAAAGCCTAAGTGCAGCCTATTGTACAGTATGGCGCTGAGATTTGGGGATTGGATAAAGGTCACGAAATGGAAAAATTGCATTTATTTGCTATGAAACGCTTTTTGCTTGTGGATAGACGAACCCCTAATGATTTGGTTTATGGTGAGCTCGGCAAATATCCCATTTATGAAAATTCATACGTGAAATGTATTAGTTATTGGTTTAAGCTCGTGCGTATGGGAGAACACACAGAGTGCTGGATGTGTTTAAAACATTTTTGGCTTGTTTTAAGCAGAGAATAATTGATTGTAACTTGCAAGACTGGAATAGTCATATTAAAAACAGTGAGAGATTTTTTTGTTTCGATTTCTAAAGTCAAATCAGGTAATGGAAGCGGAAACGTATCTGTCGATGAATATAAATAGTTTTGTCAGATCTGCATTAACTAAGTTTAGATTCGGCGTATCTGATATTGCTGTACACAGGCAACGTTTACAATGTTCATACAGAATTAGATGTTTTATGTCCATTGTGCAAGTCTGCCCCAGAGAACGAACTTCATTTTCTATTTGTTTGTCCTTTGCTTACAGATTTAAGACAAAAATATATTCCTTTGAAATATTATCGACGTCCATCATTTTTTTAGGCTTGTCTTGCTTTTGTCGTCAAGAAATGAGAATGTTGTTACTGGTGATTTAGCTTCCTATTTGTATAAATCCTTCAAGAGGAGGAGTTATCTGACTTGAATTTGTTTATATTGCTTGTAATGTGTTGTTACATCAGTTATATGTCAATACCCCCTTCAAATGGGGCTGTGGCCTCTCTCTCCATCTGTCTTACACACACACACACACACACACACACACACACACACACACACACACAAACACACACACACACACACACACACACACACACACACACAACACACACACACACTTATCTCACGGGTAGTTAGTTCTCTAGACTTTAGTGCCTGAACAAAATCTCACAGATAATGCCTCTCTAGACTTCTCCGCCTCTTGCTCTATTATATATATATATTGTGCCGAAATTCAAATTGGTGTATCAGATATATGTGTACATTGTAATCGTTACAGACCTTTGAATAACTGTAACTTAACATGTCCGCTCTGTCAAAAGATGGTGAAAGTGAAGTTCATTTTGTTCTGTCTTGCCCTGAGCTACATACTGTTAGACAACAATAGATTCCACCCGAGTACCCAAGAAATCCAAGTTTCTTCAAACCGATTATGTTAATGAAAAGTCCTTTAAACAGTTTACTCTGTGTTTGTATAAAGCAGTCAGAATGCGAAATGATGTGTCAAGATAGTAAATGTAGTGTTCAGCTTGTTAAATGGATCTATATCAATGAATTGGTGGTTCGTTATTAATGTACCCCCTTCTAAAGGGCCATGGCTTTTTTGAATATACAGCTGTGTCTGCGTCTGCATCTGTCTCTTACAAACCGGGAAACTCTCAATCACCATCTTCTACACATTCACTGATGAACACTTGCACTTAGACTACGCAGCATGTCTAACTCTGAATCTCTCCAGTTGTGCAGACTGTGCCTCAACAAAGATCGTTAAAACTACAAGCAGCTTAAACGTCTGATGTCCGCACCAACCATTGTGCCAGATGCCCTACCCCTTACTACAACTATGTTATAGTTTATGTATGGTTAGGGATATGCCACAGTGAACGTAACTAGTTTACCACCACAAGGAGGATGGGTTCTCCACATGTGGGAGATAATGTACTGTCCATATTTGAATAATGTGTGATTCCTCAGACGGGAGTAAAGGCGGCCTCTATACATATGAAAAGAAACACCCTCAAAAGGGTCGATGTGGTTTACGTATGCTATTTGGCATGATGCTTACATACAGATATATGAACTTCTGCAAGAATTAGATTCATTCAGATAAAGACATACGACCATCAATACACATTTGCAGACTTTTTTCTTCTCTTTAAAGAAAAGCTATTCCACATAGAGAAAAAGAAATTTGTTGTGATTCCGTTCAGAGCTGGGACCGGATGCGTGTCATAATCCCTCTGAAGCCAAGTCATGACGCAGTCATAAGAAAGGTCACAAATTAATTACACTCGGCATTGCTGTGAAGTTAGAAGACAGACCTACTGCAGTGTACAGGATGGATCATTGGCCGTGGGGTAGTAAGGGAAGATGTGGTTAGTGCATTGATTCCACATATCTGCAGGACCAGGGAAGAATCCCATTCCTCATTGGCATCTGCTGCTTCCCTGCCCCTGTCTTGACTGGCAGTCTACAGGCAGTGCCCAGCAGAGCACCAGCTAAACACCAATTCCTGACTGTAGTAGACGGGAGAGGTTACCGGGAAGATCTGTTGACAGACGGTCACTCGTTTGCAGACCTTCTCTTAACACCACCCCCTACTGCCCACGCCTGACTGAGTGGTCTCAGGTGAAGAAAAATAGACCATCAGCCCCCAAACAGGCTTTACAACAGCCACCCTTCTCTGCAAAGCGAGTTCACTAATGAAACGGTGAACAAATTTGCCCCCCATCAGGCAAAATAACTGTTCTTTGCCAAACAACATTGTTCCCCCAGCTACCATTTTCAACTGACTGCAGCACAGTCAATTACATAGCTATCTTCATGCAAGGTTGTAGTTTTGTAAATCTCCATGATAAGCAGCATACTGGTTTCCATAAAGCAAGAGCGGAAACAAAATTACTTGCAGCTGTTACCACAGTTTAGTAGTAATTTATATTCACACAACCATAGTAAAAACACCAGTCACCATTTCCTCATGAAAACAGAAACAATCGAAAGAAAAATAGGGTTTTCCTTACCCGACTTCTGTGAATTTTACCCGGCGCCAACTGAGGTTCTTAGTGAGAGCCCAGTCTGCAGTCCACAGCTCCTTGTCACACACAGCATAACCAACCCACAGTCCACCACACGATCCAAGTTCTGGTCACCATGGACCCCGTGCTACATACAGCCCACAGCTCCATGTCACACACAGCATACCGCCCCACAGTCCACCACACGATCCAAGTTCTGGTCACCATGGACCCCGTGCTACATACAGCCCACAGCTCCATGTCACACACAGCATACCACCCCACAGTCCACCACACGATCCAAGTTCTGGTCACCATGGACCCCGTGCTACACACAGTCCACAGCTCCTTGTCACACACAGCATACCGCCCCACAGTCCACAGCTCCTTGTCACACACAGCATACCGCCCCACAGTCCCACCACACGATCCACGTTCTGGTCACCATGGGCCCCGTGCTACACACAGGCACACAACTGCAGGCTCCTAGCTCCTTACACTGCCTAGTAGACAACTTGAGCAAACACATCAGGTCCGACGAGTCCCCTCGACTCCAACACCAGAACACGGATCACATCCTATCACTTCATAAATCTACAATACTTGGGCAGCTCCGGAACGAACCAAAGTAAGTCGCATTTGATTTGAACACTAACATAAAATATCAGACTAATATTTCTGAGCTCTAACCACATATCTGCATGGAATAAACAGCATTTCCTCCTCAAGGCCAAAAGGTGAATCTTTCTGGAAGTGATGACTTTATTCCCGTAAAAAAAAGTCCTTCCAGAGGAATCCGTTCTCGAGAACCGTCTGCTAAACACAAGCGAAAAACAAAATCAGTATTTCAATAGTAACTAAGCACAGTGCATTTCAGCATTCAAGATTTCCTCTTCTTCTCCTCTGGATTTCGCCCTTTGAATAGACTGCAACCGCGCTATCTGTTTATTTGTGAGCTTCACTATGCTTCTCGCTTCTCCTTTTTTTCAGTGCAGCCTTGGCCAAACTCAGGACACTTCCCGCTATGCCCCAAAGTCTTGCTGTAGCATATCTGAGGAGCACCCTTACAATGACTCGCTTCTCCAACCACATTGTGTTTCTGCGCTCATGTATTTGTTCCAAAACCACTCCAAAGAGATTCCAACTAAATCATTCACTGCCTCAGGATGATAAACGCTAATGCTCCACAACAGGAAGATCTTGCAACATGCTGAGGTGAGACTGATGTGGGCATCCACTCGGTCCTACACGCAACACGTTGAAAGCACGTCTCACCTGACAAATCATTTAAGAGCCCAGATGTACACCTTCCTTGACCAGAAGATGTCAAGTTTCATCGTCAACACTGTGAGAACAGCCGACCAACAACTCCACAAGAGCATGCATGGGAGATAAAGACGGAAAGTGGAACGTCTTCAACCCCAGCGCACACACTGCTCACCCACCCCTAATCATGCATCCTCCAATCTGGTTGTCACCGTTCCTCAGGACCTAAACTTGCTCAGCGATCAACGCCTAGTTCTTTCCCGGGGACTGAAATTCATTCCCCTCGAACATACCACCAACCGCGTGTACGTCCCCTTCCTAAGCCAGCGATTTTTCCGGAGACTGAGGCTTGCTGCCAATTTTCCCAAAGCGTCTGTCCCTGAATTCGCTCTGCCTACTGACGACGAGAACCTTGCTAAGCTCTTTCCGAGACATGCCGAGTTCCTGCAGGTGGGGAACTCCCGGCACTGGATCACTAAAGTAAGGTCTGCCGGGAACAGAGTTTCCAGATACGCCCTCAACCACTCAGACACTCCACTTTGATCCCCCTTGAACTCAAAGCCCTCGAGGACCTCCGCCAACGCTCGGACATTGTGATCTAAGATACATAATGATCTGGTCAGCGCAGAAGGCATCAGAGCCAGCCTGCGTCCTGCACCTCCGCGCCGACGCCGCAGTAACGATCAGCAGTTTGCCATTCCGCAGTGCAGAACGCAGTACAGACAGCAGACGTTCCTTCCTCGTACCATTAAGGACTGGAGTAAGCTGCCCCAGGACATAAGAGAGGCCAAGACCATGGACACGTTTTGTGTCAAGGGCCTCCAATTTCCATTAAAAGCCATGCTTAGGTGTTTTTTTTTTCTCTCTCTCTTCTGCTGGGACCCCTTGCACAAGTGACAGAATAATCATCAAGTTGATTGTGGTTGCTGTGAAGAAAGAAGAAAAAAGAAGAAGCCTGCAGACAAGGGAGGGGCTGTCGTTGTGTGGAGAAAAGACCTGTATTTCGAGGAAGCCAGAAGACACGTACCCAACATGGACTCTTACCGCCAGATCACCAAACCAACGACGAAAGCGGACATCATGTTGGTTTGAAAAACCATCAAAACTGCCATCAACACAGGTCACCTTCCTCCAGAGGCAACCAACGCATCTGCAACGAACCCAGAGAGTCCAACTTTCACCTCTTGCCGAAGATCCACAAAGCCAACACACCAGGCAGACCGACAGTCTCAGCATTCCCCTGCCCCACTGTCCACTGTGCTCATCTCGGACACACTCGACAGGATCTTTCAACCCATTGTGGCCAAACTACCAACCTACATCAAAGACACCAACCACGCACTGCGGCTGCTTGATGGTTTCTCATTCCAGGATGGGGACAACTCTGAACGGTTTTTTCACAATGGACATAGTATCTCTATACGCAAGCATCCCTCATGGAGATGGACTGCAGACTCTCAAACGCTTCCTGCAGAACACCAGCAGTGGACTCCACGCGCCCACCATTCTACGGCTTGCAGAGCTCGTGCTCACCTTGAATTCTTTCGCTTTTGGAGACAACCACTACCAGCAGACCAGAGGTGTGGCCATGGGGACAACCACTACCAGCAGACCAGAGGTGTGGCCATGGAGACAACCATGGGGACAAACACTACCAGCAGACCAGAGGTGTGTCCATGGAGACAACCACTACCAGCAGACCAGAGGTGTGGCCATGGAGACAACCACTACCAGCAGACTAGAGGTGTGGCCATGGAGACAACCACTACCAGCAGACTAGAGGTGTGGCCATGGGGACAACCACTACCGGCAGACCAGAGGTGTGGCCATGGGGACAACCACTACCAGCAGACCAGAGGTGTGGCCATGGGGACAAACACTACCAGCAGACCAGAGGCGTGGCCATGGAGACAACCACTACCAGCAGACTAGAGGTGTGGCCATGGAGACAACCACTACCAGCAGACTAGAGGTGTGGCCATGGAGACAACCACTACCAGCAGACTAGAGGTGTGGCCATGGGGACAAACACTACCAGCAGACTAGAGGTGTGGCCATGGGGACAACCACTACCAGCAGACCAGAGGTGTGGCCATGGGGACAACCACTACCAGCAGACCAGAGGTGTGGCCATGGGGACAACCACTACCAGCAGACCAGAGGTGTGGCCATGGGGGACAAACACTACCGGCAGACCAGAGGTGTGGCCATGGGGACAACCACTACCGGCAGACCAGAGGTGTGGCCATGGAGACAACCACTACCAGCAGACTAGAGGTGTGGCCATGGGGACAAACACTACCAGCAGACTAGAGGTGTGTGGCCATGGGGACAACCACTACCAGCAGACCAGAGGTGTGGCCATGGGGACAACCACTACCAGCAGACCAGAGGTGTGGCCATGGGGACAACCACTACCAGCAGACCAGAGGTGTGGCCATGGGGACAACCACTACCAGCAGACTAGAGGTGTGGCCATGGGGACAAACACTACCAGCAGACCAGAGGTGTGGCCATGGAGACAACCACTACCAGCAGACTAGAGGTGTGGCCATGGGGACAAACACTACCAGCAGACCAGAGGTGTGGCCATGGGGACAACCACTACCAGCAGACTAGAGGTGTGGCCATGGGGACAAACACTACCAGCAGACCAGAGGTGTGGCCATGGGGACAAACACTACCAGCAGACCAGAGGTGTGGCCATGGGGACAACCACTACCAGCAGACCAGAGGTGTGGCCATGGGGACAAACACTACCAGCAGACCAGAGGTGTGTCCATGGAGACAACCACTACCAGCAGACTAGAGGTGTGGCCATGGAGACAACCACTACCAGCAGACCAGAGGTGTGGCCATGGAGACAACCACTACCGGCAGACCAGAGGTGTGGCCATGGAGACAACCACTACCGGCAGACCAGAGGTGTGGCCATGGGACAACCACTACCGGCAGATCAGAGGTGTGGCCATGGGGACAACCACTACCAGCAGACCAGAGGTGTGGCCATGGGGACAACCACTACCAGCAGACCAGAGGTGTGGCCATGGAGACAACCACTACCAGCAGACCAGAGGTGTGGCCATGGGGACAACCACTACCAGCAGACTAGAGGTGTGGGCCATGGAGACAACCACTACCAGCAGACTAGAGGTGTGGCCATGGGGACAACCACTACCAGCAGACCAGAGGTGTGGCCATGGGGACAACCACTACCAGCAGACCAGAGGTGTGGCCATGGAGACAACCACTACCAGCAGACCAGAGGTGTGGCCATGGGGACAAACACTACCAGCAGACCAGAGGTGTGGCCATGGAGACAAACACTACCAGCAGACCAGAGGCGTGGCCATGGGGACAAAACTGGGTCCAAGCTACACCTGTTTGGCGGCTACGTGAAACAACAAGCCCTCAGGGCATTCGAAGGAACAGTGTCCACCCTGTTCAAGAGATACATCGACGATTGCCTGGGAGTCGCCACCTGCTCAAGAGACGACCTCCTTCACTTCATCAATTATACGTCCACATATCACACCGCCTGCCAGTACACCTTTGAAGTCTCTACCACTTCAACCAACGTCCTTGACCTCACCAATTACTGGTAAACCACTGCATGTGTTGCCATATTTATTCGAATACTTCTAAAGCCCCACGTGTTCCTTTACTTTATGAATAAGACAGAGCAGTCAAAGTATTCGAGTTTTCTTTGTGCCACGTTATTCTGCTCTTGTGATATGCAAAGGTACAATTCTAGAAGCAGCAGGCAAAATTAAATCAAACGGTTCCTGAATATTCCGAGTTACTCGTCCAATAGAATAGCTTAGGGTGAAACAGGAAGATACCCTCTGTACATCAGATGTACTGTAAAGTGTTTAAGGTACTGGTTAAAGTAACACAATTATCAGTTGCTACACTCAGCAGAGAAGCGTACGACGTGATGATGCAACAATGTGAGTTAGAAAAATTAACTGGGCCTTTAAGATAAAGAAAGTGTTACTAGAGAAGGGGTTTGTAATAGTGTGGTTAAGCCAAGGAGTCGGAAACGAAACTGTCTTCATGTGTGAATTCAAAAATAGATTGTTTTTCCCGTATGAACAAAACTGGCATAGCCAAGTAGAAAAACATGATAAATATTACTGGTCCCTATCCTTAAAAAATAACTTGAAGAAGGAAAGTATTTATAGTTAGTGTCTAATCAGTGGCAAGGAGGCATCCTTGCGAGATTCAGAAATAAACACGGGGATTAGATGCAAACTAAATGATGTTGCTATTGATGATTCATGTCCAAAGTGTAATGATGTTTCAATTAGAGACGATAAGTTATATTTTTTGTCACTTGTTTCCACTTATGGAAATATCAGAAACAAATCCAGACTCTTCGATCATATTCTAGTCAAGAGCCGAAGCCTTAGCTATCATTTTGCAGACAAATGATGATGAAGCATTGTTAAAGATGCTGGCAAAATGTATACCAGAAGCTCTAGACACACTTAAGAAACTTATGTAGGTATGTGACGGACTGTTTTCCGTCCAGTCACAAATTTTCATGCAACAGTGCTAACCGGAAGGTAGTCGTCTGGAAGCCGTTTGGAAAAGTTTACCTGACTGCTGCTCACATGGGCACTGTTTAAGCCGGGTGAGCTGAAACGGTTAGGCAGTCTCTGCAGTGATTCCGACAACGTAACTACCCAGAAGCTGAAGAGGGACTCCCATCTGTTTTTGGTGGCAGTCAGGTATTTATCATTCAATATTTATTTATTAGCAAATCGAAGCCGTATTCCTGTTTAGGAGAGACTGAAATTTCCTCAGCGCGCTGTGAAAGTTTTGTTTAGAAAACAAAAGTATTTGTTGTGTTTTGTTATCCTATGACTCTCGATAGGGTAGCAAAACGAAATTATTTCGGAAAACACAATAGATGAAGTGAGTGTTAAAGGAAGTGATCTTCAGGAAAAAAAAATTGTTTATTCTGTGACTTAACTAGTTATGAACTTCACGATGAAAAAAAATGTTGATTTTTCCTGTGTGGTTTAGCTAGTTCATAGCTTTGCGAAAAGAAAAAGAGTTCTGATGCTATGGATAATAAGCTCTCAAGGTGAGCAACATAGACTATCATCTATGCTGGTGTTGATTTTTGATGTGGATGAGTATTTAACTCACTCATACAGCAACACAAAATTATGTTTTGAATTCTTTGTTCATAGCATATGTCAGTAATATTCAATATGTATGGACCCCACCCCTTTTTTTTTCAAACACAGCATCTATACAATGTATTGAAGGATCATCCGTACTGATTGCTAATCCCTCCAACAATAATCCGGAGTATGGTAGCCACTTGTTTTTAAAATCATAGTAACACATATTTAATATATGTACATATTTTTCCAACGTATAACTACGGCTTAACTCTGTCAAAAATATTTTCAGTTTTGGTTTTATGTGAGTTATCCTGCACTTATAAACAAAGAATTTTGCCCATAAAATTATTAGATCAAAAGTATATTCAGTTAGTGTTTTATCGTCTGTGCAAAAACAAAAAAAATGAATTCAACATTAAATGACAATCTTTCACAGTTACTGCACTTCTCTCATCTTTTTTTTCAAAATCTTTCCAAAACATGTGTGAGAATGGGCAGTACCATAAATAATGTTGCACAGTATCTCTTTCATTGCAACAAAAGTTGTATTTATCATTATCAGTTACTCCCATTTTTTGTATTAGGATATTTGACACTAAAATTCCTTGACACAGTTCCAGTTGAAACCCATTTAAGCCTTATTTTTCATTTATCTTATTAATCTTTTTTAAGCCTTATTTTTCATTTATCTTATTAATTTTTTTTTAAAGTCTCCCATTTAATATATATGGCTAATCGAGTTTCCCACTTCATAAAGGCTTTTTATGTGTAATATTTCATGTTTCTCTAAGAGTAAATTGTAAAAAAAAATCTTTGCTCCTTTATGTGCTCCAGATATTATTTGTACTGATTCATTATTTTCATTACTACAGTTATTTTCGAAGATTATATTTCTTTTTCTGGCATATTCTTTGATTTGCTTGGATGCAACCAAAGTAGTTAAGATAATTTACTGTTAGACCTCACTTTTTTCAGGCCCCTGATCTGAAGGGACTGGCTGCCACTTTCTGAGGGTCGGGGCCGTAGCTGTGTTCTACCCCCTTGTTCTCTGCCTTGTGTCAGTGTTGAAAGGCCGGCCTGAGTGCCGACAACTACCCTACCTGCCACTGCGCCCTGGGACCGACTACCCGCTGAGCCAGTTGGGCTGGAAACGCCGCTGCTGCCAAGCCAGAGTGCCGCTTCTGAGATTTGATCCAGCAACCTGTTGGCCAGGCCATCGCTGCGTTCTGTGTTTTTTTTTTTTGTGTGAGCCACAGCTCTCGCCTGAGACTGTCGCCTTGTCGTCGGCAGAGACGCCGTCAGTGTGGTAGTGTTTTAGAACCACAGCTCTGTGAAATTCTGTTAGTCCTGTGTCGGATTTGACTCTGTAGACGTCGTCTTCGTCGCCTTCATCGTCTTCATCGTCTTGGTCGTCTTTAGCATCCTCCTCGTCATCGTTATATTATATTTAGATACAGTTCCGTGTGTACGTCTTATGGTTGGCGTGCCGACCTCTTGATGAACTTATATTTATTACGTATGTTTGTCTGATGGCTCGGGCAGCATAAAACAAAAAAAAAGTGTTGTTCTGTTGCCTGGCTGTCGATGTTCGGGTGAGTGGGTGTGTGTGTATATGAATTGGAAAAGGTCGTGCATGCATCCATAATTTCTGTGTGAGAGTCAATCAGACACCCGCAGACACGACCTATTCCATCCGTAACAAGGTATAAAAAATTCAAAGCATTGAAGGGATATCTATTACTTTTCTGTTTTTAGATTACTTATATGACCTTGGAGCTTGATGGTACATGTCTGCCTCATAAATTGCCATTGTCAGCACTCCTCAGGCCATGATATAGTATTTGGTGACCACTCCTGAGGCTATACTCTCACTCTGGTTCAAACTGTTGAATGTTATATCTATCTATCTGTCTGTCTGTCTATCTATCTGTCTGTCTGTCAGTCCATCCACCTATCTATCTATCTGTCTGTGTATGCACACACACACACACACACACACACACACACACACACACACATATATATATATGTGTGTGTGTGTGTGTGTGGAGAGAGAGAGAGAGAGAGAGAGAGAGAGAGAGAGAGAGAGAGAGAAGAGAGAGAAAGAGATGTTAACGATGTCTGTAAATGAACCACAAACCGCGTGTTGCAATATTGAAGCTGCTTTTATAGTGTGCACATCTGACAGTGATGGTGAGAGAAACCACTCTTCTTGCAGGTATGGGTAACGTCTCTCTACCGTTTTCTCGTGGAAAAATCAAACAGGAAAAAACGACACCCAGGTGACACATTCTTTCGCTGTACCAGCCTACAATCTAAGCTCATGTTTTATCAATTCCAAGATGAGACACATTACAGTCAAACATGTCGAAGGTCATGCGTATTTTCAAACCACCGAACAAGGAAAGGAACTCAGATGTGGAGTCATCCTTCACGTTCCCACTACCAGATTCGTGAAGCTGCAAGTAAATGAGTGTAGCAAATCCATGTATTGATCATCACATTTTGTACTTCTGGTGAAGAACCATGCCATGATGAAATCTACTTTCATTGTACACGTAAACATAAATGGTCACCCCCAATATACAGTGTGACAAACCGAATGAAACTTAAATTGGTATACCGCAGCGACGGCGACGTGATAAAACACAAAGTCTCTTTCTCCTTCTCTGGTGTTGAGAGGTCTGAGTTACCAGGTCTTGAGCTCATTTCTTTGTCTCTATATGATGGTAAGTATCTCTCTTTTTCCATGCTGTTCTCAACTTCTTGAAACTTGCATTATGCTTCCTACTCGTTGTTTCTTTCCGGTAAATATAGAAGTAATCGTTTCGTATTCCAGCTTCATTCATCATGGTAAAAAATCCGTCGATGGAAAATTGGAATGAAGAAACTAAATCAACAGCGACAGCAATAAAACACAACAACAATACACACACAAAACCACACACACCCACACTCTGTCAGTCAGTCAGTCAGTCCAGTCAGTCTGTCTGTCTGTCTGTCTGTCTCTATCTCACTCTCTCTCACACACACATTTTTTTCTGTCTCTGTCTCTCTCTCTCTCTCTCTCTCTCTCACACACACACACACACACACACACACACACACACACACACACACACACACACACGCACTCATGCATACGCATGCAAAAACGCATACAAGCACGCACGTATTCTCGCACGAACGCACGCACGCGCGCGCGCATGCACGCTCGCACAAACACACATACACGGTTCAAGATCAGCATTAAATAACTTTAATGGTTGTGCATTTTTGGAAGACAGCAATGTAACTGTACTATTGACATCAGGCTGACTGACAATGAATCAGTTCTTGTTTATATTTCCTTGCTAAGAGAAAAATCACATGTATCGCTAAAGTACCAATTCATGAACACACTGCAACAGTCACATACCAGTTATTGAGCATTTCTGAACACGAATAGTTACAATGTTAGTGAATAAACTGCAAACACAAAATCAAGCACATACGCTTCACACACACACACACACACACACACACACACACACACACACACACACACACACACACACACACACGCATGCACGCACGCACACACGCACGCACACACACGCACGCACACACACACACGCACGCACGCATACACACACACACACACACACACACACACACACACACACACACACACGCACCATTCCTTCCCATTCCTATGTAATAATATGCTATTTGCAAACAAAACATTGGTAGAAAAAAGGTTGAGGACGACATGGTAAGACAGTAAAGGTTAAACATGGCCTGCAATAAGCGTGGCATTTCTGTGGACTCTCAGGATATGTCCAGACCACAGGCTGGGATGGCGTTTCCACGTATTTACGTGGCTGAAAGGCTGTGTTACAATAACTCCACCAAGTGATTACCTCATCTTCCTTGGTGTCCTCAATGTAAACATTGGAGAGAGCACACTGTACCGATATTCTGGTCAGTGTGGATCTGAGTGTTGTACACCACCTATCCACAACAGAATATATCGCCAAGCATCTCTCTTTCCCTGAAAAAGTGACCACGGACGTCCAGAACCAGGATTATGCTTTATCTCTGTTCCTGCGCAGAAGCAAACTGCCACAGCAGGGATCTGGATTCAGAGCTCGATATTCATTTCATTCCATCAAGCTGAAGCCGAGACTGGTTGACAGTGCACAGAGAAAGTGGAACTGTTCATCATCGGTGTGGCCTGACTTGGTCAAACACTTTCCATGTGACCTGATTCCTCAGTGCTCAGAGTCTGAAGACGAGGCTTTTTGTCCCTACACCACTGAACAATGTGGCGCAAGCCAGGTGTGTGTCTCATAACAATTCTTTTAGAATAAAGGCCTACAGAATTCATCTTGTAACAAAATGACATAGAGATCTAGTATGGAAACAGTTAAACTAGGAGAAAACGCATCACGCAGAGTGCGAAGCCATTAGTTCTAAGGCATGCCGTCAGTCAAGTGACACACGTTGGTTATTCTGGCAGTAGACAGTGTAAGTATCTTATAATAGAAAACAACGAACACATAGCAGGTAATTCTCTTGACAAAATGAACACAGTGTAGGCATCTTGTCAAATTGCACAATAAGTATTTGCCCCCAAGACAGACAGACAGACAGAGACAGACAGAGAGACAGAGAGAGTGTGTGTGTATCCCATGTTTTATGTATTGTCCTACATTTGCGTGTCACACCGTCTTTTCATGTGCTGTAAAAACAAACAAAGAAGAAAAGACCCAATAAGGCCAGAAGTCTGATCTGTAGCTGTGTTTTGCATGTATCTTCGACAATTCAGAAACGCATTCCCTTTTTTTCGATCGGTAATGATATAGTTTTCATTGCAGTCCGTTTTTTTTTTCTGAGATATGTTATAAAAGCATCTGTGTTCTGAAGCTGTAGGTCTATTCATATTTCCAGAAGCCTTCCCGAGGCTATTTCTTAACTGAAAATCATGTCAACAAAGTTACTGAGGAAACGCCATCTCAAACTGGAAAAAAAGAAGAAAATGTAACCAGTCCAAATCCAGTCGTCAAAATGTCAGTAATTCCTTCTTGAATTATGAAACATTGAAACATGTGCCTGGAAACACCACGTAGGTGCACACACATACAGGGACTATGAGTCTTTTAAAAAGCTGAAAAGACGGATGTTAGTAAACACTAAAGATGACACCCTCCCCCATCACACCCACAACTTCCGCTTGCTTCTTCTTATGTTAATGAACGCACCCCGTGTCAAATAACTGAACGTTTGAGCAAGTGATTGAACTTTCTCAGCGATCTAAACACACCGACGACTCTTAAATCGTGCTGGTTGTTTTTGATTGTGCTTGATTATGTATATTTCCAGCGAACATGAATGAGTTCGTTGCCAGCACAGATGTGACTGTATACCATGATGGCGATGCAACACGTTCTGACACTGGTTATACGCATGCCACACTTTTTGTACATATTCTTACCGTTTAGCACATGAGGTGGCTACATAACGTACACCTTGTGATGAACCACTCATTATGAAACTTGTCCTGCAGAATGGTCAGATTTTCAGGGCATAGCATAGAAGCACCCAATAGCAGATTCTATGTACAGTAATTTCAGATTTTATTTTTCATCAGACGGTGATTATTTCGTTCCTAAAAGGATGATTTGTCTTTATTCACTTAATATAACATTGTGTGAGGAGCAGAGACCCAGCTTTTATTCCTTTTTATAGCACACATGGGGTAAACGTTTTGACAAACATGCATGGAATCGGATTTAACATTGCAACAGCCCTGGTACGGCTCTTAGTGCTTACCCAGACTACAAACAACACAGGATGGAAACGAAATGGCTCTGGACTTAAATCATAATTGGAAAGAATATAAAATAAACCATAACTGTGAGGACTAAAGCTCTATGACAAAAGCCTAACTGATTTTTGTCTGCATAAATGTCAGCCTTACGTGTAGGTGGTTTTGTAAACATGCTCTCAGATCTAAGATCTAAGTTTTAGGAACAAACAGAGTGGTGCAAAAGTTCTATACATTCATGCAATGCAAAACATGTTCTTTTTGCACGTTCATTTCTTCGACCCTCACTGGAACATAAATAAATTGTTATCAAAAGCATGAGAGAGGTGATGAGGCGGACTGTGCAGATGCCAAAAAAAATACATGTAATTCTGCGTTGCTCTGCAGCGGACAAACGCACTGGAAAGGTCATTGGTGTCCATATAAAAGGTGATCAAAAATAGCTATTAAAACTGATCTTACAGTCCCCATTTGACAGCAAAAGAGGTGAACTAAGACTACTGCTGCATAGCATTTTTTTTTTTTTTTTACAGATGCTCTTTGAGGGAATTGACTTTGAAATGCTGCTCTGCTTGACAAAACTTGATATGACCAGCCACCATGGCAAAGTCGTAAGCGTCGCAAACTCTCGGCTGGGAGATCGTGGGTTCGATTCCCATCAGAGTCATGTTGGATTTTTCTGCCCCCGATCAGCTCCTACCCAGAGTTGAATTTGCTACAGGATCAGTTGGGAAGACTGGGACCACACAGTCGAGTTTCATCCACTTAACGGATGCGTCTCTGAGAGTGTCGCTCAAATTTCCTGACCAGCACTGCAGGTGTCTGTATCTCTCGAGCCTGGTTGATGGGATATAGTATGAAAGGAAGTGTAGAGTACAGACCGGTCATGTAGTCTCAGACCAGAATGGAAATCCATAGCATCATCTTCATCATCCTCATTCTCATCGATCAGCATGCACACAAAAAAAGTTTTAAAGGTTTGTGGCCCTTCATGCCCTGCTATCATAGTGACCTGTTTCGATGTCCTCTCCACGCCTGTGGCCTTGGTTGGTTCCGTTGGGATCACCAGTATCGGCAAGTCCGTGGGAGCTGTCGTTGGACGGACGTGGTGGCACCCTCCAGAGGGAGAGCTCACTCACACTGGCTCCACGACTGAGCAATTATTGTCGTCAGCAGGAGGCTTAGTAGGTGGTGTCCTGCGTATGTTGGATCAGAACAGGCGCTACTGAACACCACCGAAGTGACTCGGCAGCAGTGCAGTGACTCCTCCGGCGGGTTGCCTCTTGGTGACGTAATCTTGACTGCTCCAGGTGGATTGCCAGTGGTGGGGCTGCAGTGGGACTGACCAGGCTGTGGCTGTAGATGGGGAGTTGGAATGAGCGGCGTGGGTTCACTGCCACTGAGGTGTCAAAGAAGATGGGACAGCAAAAAAAAAAAAAAAAAAGAAAAGAAAAAAAAACCCACTTTGATATGAAGCAGAAAAAGGATCATTTGTAGCTAAGCCCATCCATGAGTATTTTGTAATGGTAAAATACTCTCTCTCTCTCTCTCTCTCTCTCTCTGAAGTAGAGTAGGAAAGAAATGCTAAGGATGCGCACATTTGCGTTACTATTTGTATGGAGTGTGTGAGCCATGCAATTCTCAATCGCTGCTTCCCCTCCTTTTTTTTTTCCCCCAAATCTTACAGCATGAAGCTGGGGGAAGATGCTACATGTTCAGAAGACTACACACACACAGTCCTCGGATTTGGAAAACTGTTGCTGTGGCCTGTCGCAGACATCACGCTGTTCTCGTCAGTTTGGAGACGTATCGAGAATGGACTGCCATTAGAGACCTTTTACAATACGCTTTTACTGGTGCATTAAGCTTCGATACACGTAAACATCTTTGGATTGGTGTGAGAAGTACTCAAATGACGACTGGAATCAATCAGAATTTGATGAGGTCCTTTTTTCCCCCTTTTGTTTCCTTTTTTTCTTTTTTAGATAAATGATACATTGCATCTTAACTCAAAAGATAAATCAATTTCACTTTCAGTTTCATTAAGGTGTCCTTGTGTGTGGACTTGTCCATAAACGCTACATCGCATCTGCTAAGTTTTGAGACCACGCTGTGCATGATTTAAAGCTTAATGACTAAGGTGAGGGAATTTAAGAAGAGAGTCTCATGGCTATGACTCGGTAGATGGCTGACCTGCGCATTAGCCCAACGAGGTGGCCAGACCTTGGGTATCTACCTAACATTGTCTGTGCCTTTATTATCATTGTGTGTGTGTGTGTGTGTGTGTGTGTGTGTGTGTGTGTGTGTGTGTGTCACGGAAGGGAAAGTGAGAGGTGCATGTGGAAATATATGTAGTCTGTCTTCTTGTGTGTTCAGAAGGCGTGTATGTTGTTTGTATTAACTCCACTTCCTCTCACTCGTACCTTGCGACAACAGACCAGTCAGGTATGGAGGAGTTTACACATTTAGTGCACAATGAGGATGAGGGGGCAAAGGACGGCTTCCCTTACTTAGTGATAACAGTTACTAGGGATGTCATCCAGCAAATGGGTGAACAAATAAATTATTCTCCCTCAAGTGGCACTAGGCAGATTCCATCCACCTGCTGGTTCAAAACAAAAATACGATAAAACACTTCCTTTTCAGCAGAAGACTCATCAATAAAATGTAGAGGGTAGTTATATATATTTCTGCTGTCAAAGACACACAGGTATATTGTCAATCTTTCAGGTATATTGCTAATTTGACTAATAGGTCTCTCTCAATGACAGAACATCAAAAGATTTCACAACTCCCACAGGCTTTACCCAAACACATATAAAAAATCCTGATTCTTCACACAATCAGAAATACATTCATTATCTCAAAGCATGTCATCATACATTACAAACGAGCTCCAGATTCATCCTGAAAAATAATGATTTCCTGAAACCTAAAATAGTTATACAGGATAAATATAAAGCTGATGACACAAAAGCCACTTGTGAAGCAATCCTTGGCCAATTCTGGAAAGGCGCTGTCAGGAAAAAACCTGTACACACACACTAGAAAGAAATATATAATCCGACCTTATTCCTGCCGTGAGGAGGGAAGGAAGCGTGGCGGTAGTCCGTACCGCAGAAGACAACACACACCACGATGAAAAGTCCAATCTCATGTGCTGTGTGCACAGAGGAGAAAGAAGGTCACTGAGTCAAAAGTAGCCCACTCCTGCGACTAGGCACCAAGGGGGAGATGAAAGATGCTGGACCGGTGGTAACGCAGCTCTCAAAAGAAGAAGAAGAAGGACCGCAGAACTGGGCCAGGCGACTGGGGGGGGGGGGGGGGGGGGGGGGGGGGGGGGGGGGGGGGGGGGGGGGGGGGGGTGGGGGGGGGGGGGGGGGGATGGCGGCTGCTACCGCTCCGGGAGTGGGAGGCAGCTCAGGGACAGCCCGCAGCGCTCACCAGGGTGGATCCTCGTACCGGTCAAGGCCTCACATCAGAGCGGCACCGTGATACAATAATCCCTTATACAGGGGGATTAATGAAAAATCAAAGCTCTGGACAGCGAGCGGCAGCACGTCTGACAGCGGCAGTGGTCGGGGCTCCTCTGTTTGAGACTGAGAACAGTTCACTGACCGAACAAACTATAAGGGAGGTAATCCTAGTCCCTTACGTCATTATACAAGCGGCCGATGCGCTGATTGTGCCTGTGACAGTGTGTGTGTGTGTGTGTGTGTGTGTGTGTGTTGCGTCATTTTGGGCAGATGGCTCAAGACTGCGATAGTGAGAGTGGCTGAAATTATACGCAACCAGAGAGGGAGAACGTGGTATTAACGAAATGAAGAATCCGCCCTGCCTGTATTCTAACACACGCTTTCATCATCATCATCATCATCATCATCATCATCATCATCATCGTCGTCGTCGTCATCTCAAGTCCCACTGACAAATAGTAGAAGAGCACAAAGTTGTTTTTTGAGACTAAACCCACGATTAACTTTCAGGTACAACAAAGACCTTAAAAATCTATTGCTCCAAACTGAGCAACTGACGCACCTGAGTCGCCTGGTATCTTCCATTCCTCAAAACCCAACTACAAAATCTGTCCTCTCACCAAGTCAGACACCATCCTACATGGCCACAAAGGCTTGTTCAAAATAAAACGCACATTCTCCCGCCAGAGCCGCAACATTGAACATCATGCTCACTGCAGAATGTATGGTATAATTTAGGTAGGTGAGATATCCCACATATTCCGTTCGACCATTTCTGGACACCTGGCCTCATCCACCATCACAGATGCAAACCAGTCGTTCTGCACTTCAACCATTCCCATCATTTATCTTTAAATCCCTGACAACATTGAGCGCACCATGCAAGAATCCCATCTTTCATTTTAATTTTTTTTTTTTGGCTGACCCAAGTTCTGCGCCACCTCAGAGGCAGTGCACACATGCTGCTCATTCTGACACCCCATCCACAACCACAGCCTGGTCAGCCCCGCCGCAGCCACGGCACCGACAATCCACAGGGAGCAGTCAATGTCAGATCGTCAAGAGGCAACCCACCAGAGAAGACACTGCACTGCTGCCGAGTCACTTCGGTGGTGTTCAGTGGCGCCTGTTCTGAGCTAAAATACGCAGGACACCACATACTAAGCCCCCTACTGACGACAATAATTGCTTAGTCGCGGAGCCGGCGTGAGTGAGCTCTCCCTCGGAGGGCGCCACCACGTCCGTCCAACGACAGACCCCATGGGACTCGCCGATACCAGTGACCCCGACGGAACCAAACCAAGGCCACAGACGTGGAGAAGACATCAAAACTGAAGTCACCATGAGAGCAAGGCATGAAGGGTCACAGAATTTCAGACATTTTTTTTTAAAATGCTGATCGATGAGAATGAGGATGATTAAGATGATGCTACGGATTTCCATTTCGGTCGGAGACTACATGACAGGACTGTACTCGACGCTTCCTTTCATAATATATTCCGGCGTCAACTAGGCCCGAGAGATACAGGCACCTGCAAGGTTGGTCAGGAAATTTGAGTAACACTCTCAGAAACGCATCCATTAAGTGGATGAAACTCGATTGTGTGGTCCCAGTCTTCCCAAATGAGTCCGCAGCAAACTCAACTCTGTGTAGGAGCCGGATGGGGCAGAAAAACCCACATGACTCTGATGGGATTTAAACCCACAACCTCCCAGCCGGGAGTCCGTGACGCTAACCACTTCGCCACGGTATCTGGTTTCATTTCAATTTTTGTGGAGAAAGGCGGTGACAGACATCAAATTCGTTAAAAAAAATGGATGAGTTACAGAATTAGGCATTAAATGCCCAGGATTCCCTAGATAGGTCGCAGCTTTGAATACCTCGCTGTATCTCACTTGTTAAGAGTAGTAGGTTAGAGATTCAAATGACTGCCTTTAGACTGAGGCGAGTCTGTTCTTCCAAAGAAGTAGAGGGAAAAGGAACAATCATTTTGCCTCATTTGCCACAATTTGCCTTCGTCACACTCTCACTCATTCAGGTAACTCAACCTTTTCAAGACAACAAAAATGATTCAGCTGCCTGGGCTGACTGCTCAGTTGACTACATATTCAAGCTTGTTATTATCTGCCACTCAAGGAGGTCAGTCTACCACTGCACCTAGGTTTTACCCCCAAACCATGCTCTGTGTGAGTGCTACAAATCGATAAATGGACGTTATCTCCTCCGGAGTGTGGTGAACAAACACCGGTCATTGAACAGAAAACACACTCCATGATCTTTATATTCTTCTGCTGTATGTCAGTTGGACTTAAGATGATGATGAAATTGTGTGTTGGTGAAAGAGGACATGGGTCCTGTTTCATCTGAATGTTGGGCTTCCAAGGCAATTATTCTGGACACAGCTGTTTTGCGGCTGATAGCATCATTGCCAACAGTACTGGGATATTCACGGTTGGTGAAAAAACATTTTGGCTGCATGCAGAGTGAAATGTTAATTGTCTGAGCAGACTCAGCTCAGCCGGAGAAATTCCGAGTATGGAATAGTGTGTCTTATTATGGGTTGTGGAAAGATGCATAGTCCACGTATGAATGTGTGTCAGTGGGCTTGTAGAAAACTGATGTATTGAATAATCTGTCTTTAAGACAAATGAAGATGTCAAGGAAAGTGACTGATTTTTAAATGTGCACGTAAAAAATGTAATGGATGAATGAAGGGTCAGATTAAAATTTAGGAATTAGGGAGATCTTCTTCCGACATGGAAGTGGCTCCCAGGCCATCATTTATGTATCATTTGCACATCTGGACTTGGATCTGTCTTATGGTGTTGTTGGCTAGGTGGCCGTTTGTGCAGAAAAAGGTAAGGGCCTTAAG
>JADBJO010000473.1:5000-27500 GCA_016801955.1 Conus betulinus | reverse complement strand
GTTTTGGAATTGTGTAGATATGTCCAAGAGTAGGAGACGACTAACACTTGTACAGCATATGAAGATAGACCATCTGTTTCTGCGAACAAACCTGTCATTTAAGGAAAGATAAAGTCACTAAAATATACAATTTCTAACTCATATTCAGAAGTATGTTCCATCAACAAAAGCATTTTCGCATCATTACAAATTCATGGCGGTGACTTGATTATGCAAGATTTTAATTATGAACCTTTGATTTTACCACATACAAAAGATTTCCACCATGGATTCTACACCAAATCATCGTGCCCTTTCCATGAATCCAGAATTGGGGATGACAATATTTTAATTTCAATGTATAGCACATGGAGCAACACCCGGAGACTGCCGTTTTCTTATTTTTTAATTCCTAGCCCAGCTCTGCCCGCTCCTCCTGAAGACATGATATTATTTGAGGTCGATCATCTAATGACGAAACCATGATTAATCGCTTGTTACATTAATGAAGAAGCAAACGCAAACAAACAAAATAAACAAGCACACAAACACACACAAAGCAAACAACAAACCCACTCCAAAGTTCGCCTCAGCTGAAAATGCCAAAACACAATAGCCGTGAACTAAAATTAATGTATGGCTCAAATAGAATGGAGAGGACATGATAGTATATTTTGTGATGATGATCAAGTAGTAGTAGTAGTAGTAGTAGTAGTAGTAGTGTTAGTAGTAGTAGTAGTAGCAGCAGCAGCAGCAGCAGCAGCAGTAGTAGTAGTAGTAGTAGTAGTGTAGCAGAAGTAGTAGTAGATATCGAAGTCGCAGTAGAAATCGCAGTCGTCGTCGTAACAGTAGCACATTTATTAGTTTTCTACTACCCTTATTGTTGATATTGTAGTATGATTACTTCTTAATATTATTATCATCACTATTGACATAAAAACGACGATGGTCATTAATCATGATGATTGATAATGATGATGATGATGATGGTGGTGGTGGTGGTGGTGGTGGTGATGGTGATGATGATGATTGTAGAAGTAGCGATGGTGGTGATGATGGTGATGATGTTGATGTTGATAATGATGATGATGATGATGATGATGATGATGATGATGATGATGATGACGGCGGCGGCGACGACGACGACGACGATGATGATAATGATGATGATGATGATGATGATGATGATGATGATGTTGATTGGTGGTGGTAGTGGTGGCGTTGTCGGTGATGATGGTGATGATGTTGATAACGATGCTGGTGCTGCTGGTGCTGGTGCTGCTGCTGATATACGAATAAGTTGTTCACCATATTATACAGTATGTGTGTGTGTGTGTGTGTGTGTGTGTGTGTGTGTGTGTGTGTGTGTGTGTGTGTGTGTGTGTTCTTTTCTTCTCTCTTCAGTTTAACGTCTTTCCACTAAAAGTGATATCAGATGATATGCGTGTGTGTGTGTGTGTGTGTGTGTGTGTGTGTGTGTGTGTGTGTGTTTGCTTGTGTATAAGTGTGTGTGTGTGTGTGTGTGTGTGTGTGTGTGTGTGTACATGCATGCTTGCGTGTGTGTGTGTGTGCATGTGTGTGTGTGTGTGTGTGTGTGTGTGTGTGTGTGTGTGTGTGAGTGTGAGTGTGTGTGTGTGTGTGTGTGTGTGTGTGTGTGTGTGTGTGTGTGTGTGTGTGTGTGTGTGTACCTGCTTGTGTACATGTGTGCGTGCGTGCGTGCGTATGTGTGTGTGTGTGTGTGTGTGTGTGTGTGTGTGTGTGTGTGTGTGTGTGTGTGTGTGTGTGTGTGTTGTGTGTGTGTGTGTGTGCGCGCGCGCGCGCGCGCATGTGTGTGCATGTGTGTGTGTATGCACGCGCGCGTGTATGTACTCAGTGCGTGAATTTGATCCACATCTGTGATGGCTATAACAACTGCAAGACAGGTGTTGATGAAAGTGGAATGTGACTGGTATTACATAAGAGCGACACTAAAAAACAGTAAACCCCCATTCCTAGTCAACTTTGACAGACCTGGAGCCTTCACTGTCACTCCTCTTCCTGAAAACATTACCCACTGCCCTGACACTCACTTCCAGTGTCACAGTGGTGACTACTGTCTACCTGTCTACGTCAGGTGTAATGACGTCAATGACTGTCCAGATCATGAGGACGAATACTTTTGCTCTTCTTACACATGCCCAGGGTTCTACCGATGCCGTGGCAGTGACCGTACAACATGCGTACACATGCATCATCTATGTGACAGCCTGCCTCAATGTCCACAGCATGATGATGAACTGATGTGTGATTGACATGTCCTGCATCATGTACGTGTTATGGTCTGACCTTCATCTGCCCCCACACTTTCCACACACGTTCTTTCCCACGTCTGCGCTACCTGGACGGCAAGGAGAGTGGGCTGCAGCAGGCTGATGTTACACAGCATGCCATGTTGATCCATCTTGGTGTTGAGAGTTGTCGATGGACCAACGTTTCAGCATTTGAACTGCCCAATCTTCACAGCTTAGATTTAAGTGATAATCGTCTGACCCATGTCACCCTCGAATTGTTTGTGGGATCACAGTTTCTTCAAAGACTGTATTGGCAGGTAATCCTATATCCAGTACTATATTTGATGTCAGCAGAAAGTATCAGCTGCTTTCATTGATGGTGCTCAATATTTCCAGAGTCAAATCCATTCTCTCAAGCTGGGTATTTTGTCAGGGATTCTGCCAAACTTGCAGGTTCTAAATTTATCTCAGAGTGGAATTCATTATCTTTGGGGAAACGATTTGTTTCAACACTTGCGTGTTTTAGACGTGCAGGGCTGTCCTGTGATTGGTTTCACTGCAGACTTCATGAAAGGTATGAACAGCCTCACCCATGTGTTGTCAGACAACAGCAAGCTGTGTTGTTCCTCTGTTTTACCAGACATGTTCTATGGCGATTGCTTATCTCCCTCTGACGAACTTTCATCGTGTGAAAACTTGTTAAAGTCAGGTGTTTACCGCTTTGTGCTTGCAGTCTATTCTGTGCTTGCAGTTTGTGGAAACATTAGCAGTTTAATTTACCGTTTGTTGTTTTCATCAGAAAAGGCCAAAGTCGGCTTTGCTGTCTTTATCCTACACCTTTGTATTTCAGACTTTCTGATGGGACTTTACCTAGCGTCCATTGGAGTGGCAGATCAGGTTTTTTCTGGCGTGTACGTCTGGAAAAAAACTGACTGGAAAAAGAGCACAGTTTGCACCGTGGCTGGGTGTTTAGCTTTTCTGTCTTCTGAGGTGTCCGCCTTGCTCATCTGCCTGATTACTTTAGATCGATTCCTTGTGATTCGTTTTCCGTTTAGTCAGATCCGATTCAGAGCTGCATCAGCTCACATAGCCTGTATTATCATATGGGCATTAGGACTCATCTTGGCTACAGTACCTCTGCTTCCTTCCACATCACACTGGGAGTTTTATCGTCAGAAGGGTATTTGTATCCCACTTCCTGTTACCAGAGCAGAGTTCGCTGGTCATGGCTACTCCTTCAGCATCATGATCGTCTGTAACTTGGTTCTTTTTCTGTGGATAGCGGCAGGACAGTGTCTCATTTACTGGTCAGTTAAAGCTAATGCTATGTCTGACCAGGGAATAGAGACAGAGAGTAAAAACAGTGTGAGTGTGAAGTCTAAAGAAGTCATTATCGCCAGACGTCTCCTGACGATCGCCATGTCGGACTTTCTGTGCTGGTTTCCTATCGGTGTGTGTGGTGTGGTGTCTGTTGGTAATGTCACAATACCTGAGGAGCTTAATGTTGCCATGGCCATTTTGATGTTGCCACTCAATTCAGCGCTGAACCCTTTTCTCTATACTCTGAATATTATGTATGAAAAACGAAAAAAGGCAAAAGAACTCCGTCTTCAGAAGCTTCTTCAGCCTGGCCTGAAATAAACATGCGTTAAAAGAACATATTTAATGAAGTTAGCGCGCTGCCTGTGATAGGTAATTCATAAGCTCCTGTTTTATTGTTATTCCTCATGTGAATAATACAATTTGGAAGTCTTCGGTGATGTTGGTAATATGATGTCTTGGAATTAAATTTCCGAAAATGCTTTTCCATTTTCACCGTTGTGTAAGGTAACATATGTTACAAAAAGTGTATGTCCTATTTCTGGGCTTTTAGACTATAAATTAATTAATGTTCCTATTTCTGGGCTTTTAGACTATAAATTAATTAATCTTTGGTTAAGTTTCCTGAAAAGTACTAGCAGTAACATTTTCGGTCTTTAAATATTCTGTTTGACATGTATTATTACTTTAAGTTCATGTCGTCTATTTTTCTTGCACTAAAACTGCACTGCACGTGTTTGAATTAACATAGTTTAAGTAAGGTGGCTCTGACCCTGTCTGGCACTTTCAAACTATTCACATCCATATCTAATCGAAACCTTCGTTTTGAAATTGCTGTTTCAATTTCATATATCAATTCGACTAATGTTTGAACGTGCGCAAATTTTCTTCATCAGCTTAATCTAGTTTGATTTTGATAAGTGGAAAAGCATTGGGTGGAGTGCCTATCTGTTACTTCCAATTGAGGACGTTCATACTTTGATTCCATTTCACGAAATCGGCACTGTAGAGTATTTTCAGAAGTGAAAATACGTCAACTATATAATTTGAAGATTGTTGGTAAAGACCGAAACAAAAAAGGGGAGTCAAAAAGAAAACAAAAACAAATACACAACGTTTCGACTCTTAGAGTCTCTTTCAAGTGACATGAAACTTTTGTTTCGGTCTTTACCACCAATCTTCAAATTATATAGTTGTTCTCAAAAAGGCCCAGTCAAGTGTTATCAATGAAAAAACGTCAGTTTGCCAGAATACCGGGCTGTATTCAACATTGTCACAGCATTGAATTCTCACCTTAACAGGGAAACGTGTAACTGTTTGTTTGTACCATTCGGCAGTTACAGTGTATATCAATAATTAGAATGGAACACATTTCCACACTTTGAACAGAAGAGTGTCTTCCCCATTCAGTCTGTTCCACTCTCTACAAGTACGCCTTGCGGGTCCAGCATGTTTCCAGGAACTTGAACATTCTGACACAACCATCTGCGCCCTAATGAGTGGTCTCCCAGAACAGTCCGTGTGTTGGGAGACTTGTCGAACTTAGGGAACATTCCCACATAGCACTCTTCGCCACCGGATGTAACTGCCAACTTTCAACGTGTAACTGCCAACTTTAAACGACAGTAGCCTGATCCAGAAGAACTTGATGTGGACGCCCCATCAATCAGGATGTTTGCTTGTACCTTCTCTACCTCCTCACTGACTGTAGGCCTCTACAGAACACTGCCAATTCCTTCTGGTGTATCCTGTCAAATGGACAAAACCTCGCATAAACTCCCTGGTCAGTCTCCTGGTAGCAGGTCCCTTACAACTTACCCAAGAGGAGGATGTTAGGATTAAGCCTCACTCGAGGAGGTGGAACAAGGAACTGAGCTTACTTATTGTTTTTATGCCAGTCTTCAGTTCAGAGCTAGAGCTATCCTAATCAGATGAGAACATTCATATCAGCTTGTGTGGAAGAGATCATTGGTGATCCCCAAATCCTTTCCCCTGAAAGTTAATGAAAACAGATAGAAGGTCTTTGAAATGATGCAAAGTTCGGAGAATGAGGAAAACTAAAGATAAAACACTTTTTCAAAGGATATAGTCAATAGAGGGCATGCTAGCACAATGAATGCTTTAGATGTGACGCCGTTTGTACCCTCTATCTTAAGAGGAAATCCTTTGGGTCTGGCCACGTGCGCTTCTTGTATGAGTTCATTTCAAACCCATCACTGGAAAAGCAATAGACTTACAAGCGCCCAAATATAAGCTTCCTACCAGAGTACCTGGCCTCGGAAGACTTTGGAGCGCTTGACTTCTATTCAAGTTGTGACAAATGAACCCATTTTTCTTTGGACCCTTGCTTCAGCATTTCCAGTTAGTGAGAATTATATCCTCTCTCAAGATGAGGTCCAAATCTCATATGTTGAAACATGGAAAGTTAAGCCCTTTTAAAGCAGACTATGTTATTTTTGACATCTCTGAATGATACATACTACAGTCTTGCAAAAAATGAAATATAAACATAGTAAAAGGTAGTAAAATGAAGGGAAGCAACGAAATTAGATGGATACAACATAATTTTTGCTTGGGTTCCCAGCAATGTGGGCATTCGAGGCAACGAGGTGGTTGATCAGTTTGCCAAGAGTGCCACAAAGAAAGAGTTGAGCAGATTGTCTATCCCTCACACTGATCTGAAACCACAAACATAGGCTTATATCAAAGTACTTTAGCAGGAGGAATGGAACTCACGAACGGATAACAAATTGTACAAAATGTGTCCAAACCCCGTTTGCATACAGGCCACTCTTTTTACACCCATTCTTATCTTTTAAAAAGGTGAGGAAGCTCCGTGGTGCATTCCATGTCATATACCACTCACGGTGAAACATATTCTTTTAGAGTGTTGGGCCTTGCACGATGTGAAACAGATGTGTAACACTTCTCCTGTGATTAGATTAACTACTTGTCAAAGTTTATACCTAAAGAAAGGGGGGGGGGGGGGGGAGGGGAAGGGGGTAGAAAGAAAATGAGAATGGACAATCAGAGACATGCAAATATAAAAACCCCTTCACTTGCAGCATCTGGGGACCATCGTGCTCCATTAAGAAGACAGAATCACTCTTATCACCTGCTCCATTTGATCTGGAGTAAGATTCACATTTTGTATGCTAATACTACAGGATCACAAACTTTCAGTCTTCTTCAGTGGGAGTAGATTTATTTTGTGTTCTATCTTGTTATTCTTTCCTCCCGTCTTCCTATTCTTTCTATGCTGTCTTACTGTGTTCACTCGGATGTCTACATCAGTGACAAAGAAGTAACTTATTTAGATGTAAAACTTCAAATTCCACAAGGCAAAATCATTACAGATGTGTTTTCAAAACATAACCATGCGTACCTCCCTCCATACAGCTGCCATTCCCCTGCTGTGTTCAAGGGACTCATTTCCAGTGTGGGAATTAGACTACCATGCTGTGTAGTGAGGATGATACATTAAAAACTAGAATAGAAGAATATAGTAAATATTTTACAATGTCTGGTTGGGACTATCAGTAAGCGGAAAGAGAACTTTATAAAGGGGCCAGGAAAAATAGGGAAAACAATACTCACAGAAGAAAAAACAAGCAAAAAAAAAAAAAACAAAAAGATGTCCCGGGTGACAAATTATGATCCAATGTATCCATCCAAATCAGAAATAATAAGGAGACATTTATCAATACTGTACTCCAACCCAGAAAATAAGAGAGTTTTTCATAAAACATCAAATAATATCAGCTGACAGACGCCGTAGGAATTTAGGAGAAATTTACAAACCTACCATCCCCAAGGAAATCTAGAATACGGACCAAGATTAGAACCAGGTTATTTCACTTGCCAGGCAAAGAGGTGTGACATGTGTAAACATGCGGAGTCATTTTGATGGCTTTGAATTAATGAGCGCAGAACATCACCTACTAAGCCCCTGCTGCTGATGAAATTATTGCTTAGTTGTGAGGCCAGCGTCCATGAGCCAATCCCTCCGGAGGGCACCACAACGTCCACCAAAAGACAGTCTCCATGAGCATGCTAGTACCGATGATCTTGACACGAGGTCACCAAGAGTACAGGCATGGAGAGGGAACCTAGGCTGAGGCCACCATGAGGGCAGAGCATGAGGGGCACATAATCTGGGCCTTTTCTTTTTCTTTTTTTTTTTTTTTTGCAAAGCTGATCGACGAGGAGTAGGAGGATAAGGAGGATGAAAGTTATTCTTTCAGCTTCATTTCAGTAAGATCACATGACAGGCCTGTAGTGTGTGCTGCCTATCGCAGTATATGCCGGTGCCAGCCTGGTCCGGGAGATACAGATACCTGCTGTGTTGGTCAGGAAATCTGAGCAACACCGTTATCTATGAAGTGATCTGTTGAAATTTAAGCAACAACTGTTACCTACTAAGTGGATGAAAGTGGAGTGTATGGTTGAACTTTTTCCCATTTGAGACATTTGAGTCCATTGACAATTCAGCGCTGGATAGGAGCCAGTTGGTGCCGAAAAATCCCACAATTAACTGGCCTGATAGAAATTGAACCCACGGCCTCCTGAGTCGCAGTATGTGACACTAACCTCTGCGCCACGGCGACCATTGGGTTTCTCTCCACTCGCCATCCCGCACCTCTTCCTCCTCCCCTCCTCCCCTCCCAAAACAAATGTATATAGAGTACTGTGCAAATTTTTCTCATCTTGATCAAACGCAACGCCTGTTGCATTTAGGTAAACATCTGTATGGGTGTGCGCATCGACTCATGTTGATTTTCGTGTTGTACAGAGGAGGCAGGAGTTGTGAACTGCATAAAGCAGCCGAAGTTCATAACCGCCAGTGACAAATTCGCCTGCACGTGCAACTTCTCCCCGACAGCCCCGTTCAATCACACGGGGGCACTCACCTGGACTGACCCGCTAGGCAGGACGCTGGCTCAATCAGACGTCTGTCCAGACCACGCTCAGCCTGGTCTTGCCCACCTCCCTCATCCACTACAATGGCCTGCCCTTTGCCTGTGTCGCTGCCAACGAAAACGGGGTGTATTCCAAGGCTGTTTACCGGCCCCTGATCGCTGGTAGGTAAACCATTCTGTCGACAATGGCGCTACGAATGATGTCGGCAACAACTGCTGACCAGCGAGTTCCAGTAATTGACTAGGCTCCACGTACATGAAAGACATTGGTTGTTTTGAACACATGTATCAAACCATTCCTTTTTTTTTATCAATTCTATATTGTAGCCGTTTGGTTTAGCTGATGTGGAATACTGTATTCAATATTCACGTACTAATGCGTCGTTACAAATCTAAAATAACAAGAGCATTTATAAAAGAAAACAAAAAGCATTCTTTGCTGAACGTGTTTCAACCAGCTTAGTTTGACACATTTTTTAAGCCCAAAAATGACTGATGCGATGTTTTGTACCATTAGTTTCTTTTGATATTGACGATGTTACAATTTACGTTTCCAAACGAATGCCTCCTTTTCCGAGGAAACATGTTATGATGCCAGTTATGGAGCAGGTTGGTGCAAGCACACTATTCTTCATTACAATGACGAGAGGTACATGACCCTCGGGATTCAGTCATTAGAGCCCCAACAGCCAAACCGTTCATGGATGCTTGCATTCCTCTCGCAGCTACATCCCTAGTGATATATGTTTGCCCGAAAGGCCGACAAGGTGTGAACAAGGCCTTGGCGCGTCTCACGTAGGCAACGATTACCTACAAGTATACATTCCCGCTGCAGGGAACGAGAGAATCAAAGGATTTCGACCATGATTCAATTGCCACCCGGTCACTAAGGGCCGTTCATTGATAGATGTCCTGCAATGATGTGGAGGAACCTCACACGTCATGAAGGCACCCCACAAGGAATAAAGGAACCCTCACAGCAAAGGAAGGAACACCACAAAAAAAAGAAGAATGCCAAAGAAATGATGGAGTTCACAGGTAATTGAGGAACCCAGTACGAACTTGGGGAATACCACAAAAAAGTAAGAACCCCGTCGAGAACTGGGAACGGAAGAATTCAAAATGAAATTAAAGAAATCCACAATAAATGAAATGAAAGAAATCCACAATAAAAGGAAGAACCCACCAGGAGTGAGATAACATCTAGAATAAACGGAGGAGCCCTACAAGAAATGGAAGAGCGCCACAAGGAATGAACACATTTCACAAGGAATGGAAGATCTCCACAAGAAATAGATGTTTTTTTTTTTTTACAAAAAATGGACGAACCCAAGAGGAATTAGGGAACCCCACATGGAACGGAGTAATTCCACACAAAAATGGAGGGAGTGAATTTGAGGAATTCCACAGATTATGGAGGAATTCCACACACACAAAAAATGGAGGAATATCACAAGAAATAAGAAACTCTACTAGAAATGAAGCAATCCCACAAGAAATAAAAGACTGTAATAAGAAATTAAAAACAATTGCTTCAGAACTTTAGCAACTCAGCAAGAAGGGGAGTGACCCCATAAAAAAACGGAGAAAGGCTAAATGGGATGGGTGAAATCTACGAGCAATGGAGGAACCCCATAATAAATGAAGGAACTCTATAAGAAATGGGGGAACACCAATGGAAATAGGGGAACCCTTGAGAAATCGAGGAACCCCGTTGGAAATGGGGGAAATCTTCAAGGAATAAAGGAAGCCCACGAGGTCAGAAGAAATCCACAAGGAACGTAAGAAATCTCGCCCGTATTAGATGAACCTAAGAGGGAGTGCAGAGACAACAATCAGGAATGAGATAAATTCTCAGGAACACAGAAACCCCTCTCTGAATGGAAAAACTCCACATGGACTGAGAGGTCTGCTAGGACATGGGGAAATCTCACAAAAACCAGGAAAATTCCACAAAGAATGGAGTACATTTACAAATAAAAAGAGATCCCTCTCAAGGCACCGATGAACAGATAAACCGTCAGCACATCTGACACCTCCTAGAAATAATGTAAAAATCCTACAAGGCATAAAATAACCTATAAAGCGTTGAGGTATGGGTAAAAATTTTACATTTACATGACATAGCGAAACTCACAAACAGCGCAAAGGAAGCCTTTGAGAAATGAGACACACCACCACACGCCGATTAACTCTGGAAAAAAAATGGAGAACCTCCCAAACTAACCGGCGCATAGAGAAATTCCACAAGCCAAAGAAACATGGAAATTGTTGAAAGGTGTGAACGAGCCCCACAAGAAGTGGAAAAAAAGTCCACAAGGCATATGGGAATCTGGCATTGCATAAGCATACGGCAGAGAGATACCCCCCCCTTTCTGGAGGGAAGTTTACAAAGCACACGGAAGACCAAATAAGGAATCGATGAGCTTCAGAAAGAATGAACGAACCCCCAAGACGCTTACATGATTCTCACAAAGTCGGAGGATACCACCCAGCGTAGCAAAGTCAGATGCACAAATTCCACAGGAATTCCCCCAAGGCACAAAGCAGTCCACACTTGGATGTGAGAAACGTCACCGTTGGAGGATCTCAGGAGTGAACAAGAGGGCAGGGATTCGAGGTTTTGGATCCTGCCCACCCCCTCCTCAGTCTTGGTGGCAAAAATGGTAGTTTTGGATCGTTGCGGCTTGTGCTGCCATCGGGTAAGACCCCCCCCCCCCCCCCCCCCCCCACCACTTCCGACTCATTCGCACTACCCTCCCCCTACTTCCGACTCCTTCGCACTCCCCCCCCCCCCACCACACCACCACCTCGATCTACAGCACGAAACGAAGGAACCTCAGACTGCAACAAGGCAACCAGCGATTATTGAGGAACTGAGCAAAGCACAGACAGATTTTACACGGCATCAGAGATGCCAGTCGGGACTAAAAGAGGGACTACTTATTCTGAATAGGAATCACTTAGTGATATTCGTTGTTGATGGGCTGCTCAGCAACATAACTGTTCCGTATAATGATAAACTCGTGTGTGTGTGTGTGTGTGTGTGTGTGTGTGTGTGTGTGGAATGCCGTCCTCTCTTGTTTAACATGTTTGACTTTTGTTTGCTTTGGTTTCTCTTTGATGATTTTTAAGCTGTCTGCTGCATGTGGTCCAATCATTTGTTTGGCTACATATTCACACACACAAGATGGCCGAAAGCGGAAGCTGCTGAACAGCTGATCGTCTGTCCCAAATTACTGAATTACACCGGCTGTACACTCTGTACAGTTGTGATTCATAGGAGACTGGATGTGTGATAGTTTGCTTTAGTGAATGATGTAAGTACTGTCATCGATCAATCCTTGGTTGCGTGAAAAAACTGTCAGAACATATTTCGATTTTAGTTTGAATTGTTTACATGTGTTCTAATAGCGGTGATAGCATAGGCGCCTTACATGTGACTACGTTTTTGTTTGACAGCGCTACTTTTTAGTACGATGAATTATATCAACATTCAAGTGATAAATTTTGCTTGCCTGTTGATGATGATGTGAACACAAACGAGAGTGACCCACCCCAGAGATCAGCCATGCAACCGTGTGAAGTGAGTTGTTTTTGCGAGTGTGTTAGTTAACCTGTGTATCCACGTGCAAATACCACAATGAATGACATGGCGCTGGACATACAACAGGCGCATGAAGCCGAATTTGAAAAAAAAAAAAAAAAACTTAAACCAACTTTAGATAAGGATCAAAAGCGATTTTGGTGCAGTGAAAGCGAATTAATCGTCTGGCGTAATGTGCTTCTCTACAGGTACTGTGCTATTAATAACGACTCCATCAAGCTAGAAACTGCTGACTATGATGAGGAAGAGCACATCCTTCCTTCATCATTCCAGTGGTTAAGTGAAACAGGTGATTTTCTGGCAAAGGCAGTCATACGTATCTACACTACCACCAGCCCAAGCGAATAACCCTAACCCTGTATTTTAAGTCCAGCACGGAGGCTGGTACCTTCTTGTGCCAGGGTAAAGACTGTGTGAAGTGGGACACAAAGGAGTGTGAGGTCATCAGAAACCTCGTTCAGTCCTACCTAGTCCATGGTGATGTGGTCTGTCTGACCAAGACTTTGCTGAGCGCTCCATTGACCTTTTTAAGTACTGTGTCGGACAGTGTTCTGTTAAAGTCCCCAACAACGACAGTCACCTCAGTCAAGGTTCCATACTGTGACAGAGTCTCACTCACTGGCTCCTATTCTGTACCTCCAATGCACGTCACCCAAGAGAAAACCTTGTGCACTGATGATTTTGTTCTCCTCCCTCCTACCCCCCAACTAACCATCAACCAATCCACTGCCAGCCATGTCGACCTGTAGCCCCATCCGGAAGTTGACCACTTAGTCACTCCTGACTTAGACAAGTCTGACACAGGCTCTGGACAGTTGACCCCAGAGTCACAGACATATCTGAAGCAATCAGGGGCAGATCATCAGTCACCTTGTGTTAAGAAGGAGGATTCCCAAGTCCTCTCCACCCCAGTGCACTCTGTGAAGTTGAGCCGCCCACAAGTCCTACGCAAACTTCGGAGACGCACCCTGTGTGTCACCCCCCGGCTGAACAGGAAATCGAAAACAAACGGCGTCACTGACGTTCTATGCCATGATTTTCAGCAGCTTCAGGATACAGTGACTGATCTTCAGCAGTCTCTTGCTGAGTTGAAAAGTTCAGTACCTGTACAAATTGATGACGCTAAGGTCTGTGCTAAAAATGACCTACGCTCACAATGGGCTTCAAAATCTGACTTACTTTATTCACAAATTGATTCTCTCAAGACAAAAATTTTTGAGTAGACAAAAAAGTCAACACTCTCAAGAAAGAAAATCACTCACTGAAGACTCAAATGGGAAATATTTATTCTGAAATAAAAAAACAAAAAGCCACTGCTTTACGTGATGCTAGCACCCTGTGTGAGATGGTGCATATCCAGAGCAGTGCAGCAACTACCCCCACCTGCGGCAGCTCACCAGCAGCCACTGCCCCCTGCGGCAGTTCACCAGCACCCACCATCCCCTGCGGCAGTTCACCAGCAGCCACCATCCCCTGCAGCAGCTCACCGGCAGCCACCGTCCCCTGCAGCAGCTCACCAGCAGCCACCGTCCCCTGCAGCAGCTCACCAGCAGCCACCGTCCCCTGCAGCAGCTCACCAGCAGCCACCGTCCCCTGCAGCAGCTCACCCCTGCAGCAGCCCACCGTCCCCTGCAGCAGCTCACCAGCAGCCACCGTCCCCTGCAGCAGCTCACCAGCAGCCACCGTCCCCTGCGGCAGCTCACCAGCAGCTAAAAAAGACTCCTTTCAGCCTTCTCTGACCCTAGAGGAAAGGCCACAAAATCCTGTCGATCCTAGTGATGACATTACGAATCAGTCATCTCAGTTCAAACAAGACTCCTCTCGAAATGATGCCAGAAAAGCTTCTGGTCTGCCTGCCTCGTCTCAGGCAGAGCTGAACAACAAAACCAGTGTACGGGACATGCTGTCGAAACGGTCAGTGTCTGACAGAGCTTATGTTGCACTGATTGGTGATTCGGTTATCAGAGACACTGACTCACACAGAACAGTGCCAAGACAAGACTTTGTTTCCAAAATCTGTGTCTCGGGCATGTGTACTGTGACTTGTTTGACTGGTTACGAGACCATAGTAGATGTCCTGATGTCAATGTGATGATCATGCATGTGGTGTGTGAATGATTGCAGAACGATAGGAGAAGTCTGTCTCCAGACAGACATGGTACGACCTTATTCACCCGGCTTCTCACACTTTTCTAAATGCTAAAATATTCCTTAGTTCTATATAATACCTGCAAGAGGAAAACACCACCTTAATACCTTGATTTCCCCCACCAATCTCAATATGCAGAAAGCTTGCGAAATGCTGAATGTAGAATTCATTGATAACTACAACACATTCACAACCACAAACGGAAACCCTAAATTAGCATTTTACAGCAACTTTATTCACCCCAGCAAAACAGGCACTGCCAAACAGTTGGCAATTCATTTTAAGCAGTTTATGTTTCCATCTCAATTTCATGATTTTAACTCCAGACGGTATGGACCAGTATCTTCTCAGTTTAGTTCTAACTGTCCAATCGTAATGTAAATAACTGGCATCCTATCCAGAACCAGCAGAATAGGTTCCCAGACAACCACAGACAGCAAAACCGTGCCCCACTTCATGAGTATCCACCAATGGAATCCATGAGTCACTACCCTCCCCTTTCTCACAGACACACCTCAATGCCGACACAAACTTCAGACGCCTCTGATCGTTCACTTCCTGGCCCTTTTCTTCCACCCCCTTCCACTCTCCACCACCCTCCCCTTTATCACTGAGACAACACACTGCCGATACAAACTTCAGGTGCCTCTGAACTTGCTTGTCGTGGCCCTCCTCCCCCACCCCCCTCCACTCTGTATAACTGCAATCAGACAACTCAGTCAAACCAAGGCTTACCGCTCTATCCCCCCTTTCCGGTAATGAACCGTGTTGCTCCTGTGTACAGTAGAAGCTCTTATGACCATGTAATAAATCCTGACAATACTGTGACAATGACACAAACACCACCCCCATCTATTCCTTACGACCAGTTTTTGTTCAACCTTATGACATCCTACGTCAACACTCAAATGCAACAGCGTCAATCTACTCGTTGAAAACACAATGGTGTGTGTGTGTGTGTGTGTGTGTGTGTGTGTGTGTGTGTGTGTGTGTGTGTGTGTGTGTGTGTAGGAGCGCGCGCGCGTGTGCATGTGTGTTATGTTGTTTCATCATGATTATATATGTGCGTGTATGTATATATGTGTATTTGTGTGTATATATACATGCGCGTATATATGCATGTATATATGCATATATGTATGTGAGAAAAGGAAAAAGACAGTTTGGAGTTGGTGCTTGTGAAAGTGTTGCATCTCGCTGGACTGTGGTGGAAGTCACTAACTGAAAGAAGATTATTTGTATTTGTTGTAGACAGTTGCTTCAGGCCAATGCTGCAGCGAATGGTGTCATATGGGTATTTGTTGCATGTGCTGAAAATACACAAACATTATCTTTTCTTGCTTTCTCAGAACGAACACGTTTCTGAGTTTCAACGTTTATTAAAAGATAGAAATATTGTCTATTAGCACTTTGATTGTGATTTTCGCTTATTTTCGCTTCTCGCTTTTGATTAATATAAATTATATTAGTCTTTTCTTGTATATTGTTTAATTTTGCTTAGACTGACTATAAGACTTGCTCGAGGCCTTGGTATCTTTGCTCAGGGCTCGAGCGCGAGTGTGTGTATGTATGATATATATATATATATATATATATATATATATATATATATATATATATATATATATATATATATATACATATAGATTCTTAAAAATTCCATTTCATTTTTTGTTATATATAGTTCAAATTTAAGAAACTCTTCTTCACTAAGTCCACAACTAACTGCAACATGTCGTTAACTTTGGACACATGGCCTACTAAACAGGGACTCCGAATAGGCTATTTGAATATCAACAACTCAGAAATAAAAAAGACGATGTTGCAACTATTCTCCATAACAATGGTAACAACTTTCACTTATTTTGTTTTGCGGAATCCCGTTTGTCCTCAGAAATATCAAATGCTGATATGAGCATACCGGGATATAAAATAATTAGACTTGATCCGTGCAAACCTAAAAGTACAGGCCTACTTTTGTACCTAGCTCTTCATTAAACTGTAAAAAAACTAAACAGCCTTGAAAACTATGGGATTGAATCTGTATGGATTGAAATCAGTATGAAAAACAAAAACCACTTATTATAGGATTTTTATATAGAAATCCATCTGAAACTTTGGACTGGCAAGATAAATTTCATGTTCTCATGGATGAAGTAACAATGCTAAGCCTTGAAACTATTATTTTTTGGAGACTTTAATATAGATTTAATGAAACCTAAACCCAAGTGGCATCAAAACTACACCTTACACGGTCTTGAACAACTTATTGACATACCAACCCGTATAACTGAACAGTCAAGTACCTTAATAGATCACATTTATACAAACACAAACAGTCCATCATTGAGCTCTCCGCCATGTGGATGTAGCGATCATAATCCCGTTTGTCTGACGTGGTTCAAAAAAACCGTATAAAAATTCCAAAAGTAGGGCACAAGATAATATATTATAGGAGCTTTAGAAACTTTAAGGAAGAAGATTTTCTTTTCAGACCTTCCCACAGCACAACTGGAATATATATACCAAATAAGAGATCCTGATGATGCAACTGAACTTTGGATTAACACATTTATTTCTGTGTACAACAAACATGCTCCATTCATAAAAAAAGAGTCAGACAAGAAACAAAACCACCATGGATAACAAAAGAAATAGATATTGAAATTAACATAAGAAATCAGTTAAGCAATGCCGGAACAAATAAAGAATTCCGTAAACAAAGAAATAAGGTAAACTCAATGAAACGTAAATCTAAGCGTACTTACTTTCAAAAGATGTTAATTTCTACAAAGGATTCACGTCAGATTTGGAAAAGCTATTAACATGTTGAATAATAAACAAGTCTCAGAAATCAGGAAATTACCACAGATGTAACTGCAGATCAATTAAACCACCACTTTGCTAGTATCAAAGAAAAAATTATATCACACGATAGGTCCAATGAAAATGACTTTGACATTTAAAACACACTACCTTGATTTAAAAGAATTAACTTTTCCTTTACCCTCCAACCAATGACTGTTATGGACGTTAGTAAAAGTATTTCATCTTTAAAACAATCAAGTACACGCGATATAGATGGTTTAGATGCAAAAATACTAAATATTTCGTGTCCAATAATTACTGATACACTAACGTATTTGTACAATTTATGCATAGAGAAACAAACCTTTCCCTTGAAATTTAAGGAAGCCAAAGTAATTCCACTTTATAAATCTGGCGATAAGTCAATTCCATCAAACTATAGACCAATTTCAGTTTTATCTGCTTTATCTAAACCTATTGAAAAACACTTGCAAAATGTACTGTATTCTTACCAAAAACAATTTACTCCACGACGATCAATCTGGTTTCCGTAAAAATCATTCCTGCCATACAACCCTTGTGCAGCTTATTGATAGCCTCTTATGTAGTATAAATGAAATATAAATTTACTGGCATTCTTTTTATAGACTTTTTACAGAGAAAGGGAGGCAAGAGAACGATGAATTGTGACTGATCGTGGTCTGTATTACCCCCAATGAGTACAGAGTAAGAGAGGCAAGAGAACGATGAATTGTGACTGATCGTGGTCTGTATCACCCCCAATGAGTACAGAGTAAGAGAGGCAAGAGAACGATGAATTGTGACTGATCGTGGTCTGTATTACCCCCAATGAGTACAGAGTAAGAGAGGCAAGAAAAAGATGAATTGTGATTGATCGTTGTTTGTATCACCCCCAATGAGTACAGAGTAAGAGAGGCAAGAGAACGATGAATTGTGACTGATCGTTGTCTGTATCACCCCCAATGAGTACAGAGTAAGAGAGGCAAGAGAACGATGAATTGTAACTGATCGTTGTCTGTTGTCTGTATCACCCCCAATGAGTACAGAGTAAGAGAGGCAAGAGAACGATGAATTGTGACTGATCGTGGTCTGTATTACCCCCAATGAGTACAGAGTAAGAGAGGCAAGAGAACGATGAATTGTGACTGATCGTGGTCTGTATCACCCCCAATGAGTACAGAGTAAGACGCAAGAGAACAATGAATTGTGACTGATCGTTGTCTGTATCACCCCCAATGAGTACAGAGTAGGGGAGGCAAGAGAACGATGAATTGTGACTGATCGTGGTCTGTATCACCCCCCAATGAGTACATAGTAGGGGAGGCAAGAGAACGATGAATTGTGACTGATCGTTGTCTGTATCATCCCCAATGAGTACAGAGTAAGATAGGCAAGAGAACGATGAATTGTGACTGATCGTTGTCTGTATCCCCCCCAATGAGTACAGAGTAAGAGAGGCAAGAGAACGATGAATTGTGACTGATCGTTGTCTGTATCACCCCAAATGAGTACAGAGTAAGAGAAGCAAGAAAAAGATGAATTGTGACTGATCGTGGTCTGTATTACCCCCAATGAGTACAGAGTAAGAGAGGCAAGAGAACGATGAATTGTGACTGATCGTTGTCTGTATCACCCCCAATGAGTACAGAGTAAGCGAGGCAAGAGAATGATGAATTGTGACCGTTCCCGTTTCCTCTCAACACCCCATACAACATTAGAGGTGTCACAAAACATACCCCACTGAAAAAAATAATGAGTAAATATAATTTCGAATTGAGATTCTTTTTACATTCTTTTATTTTTAAAAGTACGTATTTGTCATATTTCTTTATTTGCAAGCAATGATATACACCAACAACGACGTTAACGAAGACAACACAAAGGCAGCAACAATAACAGTAGAAATAAAGACAAGAAAGTTCGAACCAAGTAAGTTTATAACAGCGAGCACGTGTGAACAATAACTGGATGGGTAACAGCTGTAACAGCTGCACCAAAAGCACTGACGTGTGTATGGACAGCTTAAAGTAGGTGGATGAAACACACGATGCCATAGGCGTTATGACACGGAGGTTTTGTATAGTTCTGGCAATGTGTGATGGGTGAAAACCAAATTCACGACTTTATCGAGCGTTAGTATATGCGATATGTTTCATCTGCATGCGTTGATGAACAAGAACTGTTCACAAGTTTGAAATGCAAAACTAGTGATTGACAGTGGAATCAGTGATGACGAAGGCAAAGGCAATAGAAATTCACAGAAAGAAAAGGTTAGTGACGTTTCGCCTTTGGAGACGTTGTGAAGCTGTCAACGTGATTCCATTTCTATATGACGTCATGACGTCTTTTCCTCCACACAGCGGACGTTAGTTCTTACCTGGATGTGGTCATTTGTCACTGTGTACCCCACCTCACGTGAAACACAGATCACAGAGACAGCGAAATAAAAGAAGAACCTCTAGGGAGAGCTTGACAGCAGGATTTCAGAGAAGCACCCCCTCCCCCCTCCCCTCCCTCCTGCAAAAAAAAAGTTTCTTGTCCTGATCTCCTTACGCCCTTCCTAAATGGTTGAGCATCTCCGTGCGTGCCTACCAGACAGATGTCCTACCCAAATATAGGACACATGTTCTAAAGTGGAAATTTTCACCCTCATGAAGTTTGGCCTTAATTCCTCCTGTATCAGATCCAGGTAGAACTCTTTTCAGCTGCCTCTGCCATTGCTGTTAGATTTCTGGGCCTCTTCTTACCAGAAATCGAAGACTGTCTCACGAGATCATATGCTGATGAGATTATGAACTTGGCTTCAACCTTTATGGCTTGGAAGCTGCTGGCTATTTTGGCATACAGCGATCTTGTAGAAGTGAATTTGTTTGATTCTCTTTACATTATGGCAGAATGAGTTCAACCATGTTCTATTTCGAAAAACCCGAGTGGTGCACTATGTCTGATCTCACACCTCTCTAACTGGTAATCTCTGGATCCTTTTTCAATTCTGGAGCGACTTGTGTGCACTCTCTGTCATCTTTATCTTCCAGTAAATGCTCCATCTATGCTGTGATATTACAGTAGTCCCAGACCATGATTTGTGGTCTCCTGCTGTGTAGAACATCGTTGCTGCAGCCTTGTCAGGCGTCCATTGCCTGTCTTTTTGTTTATCCGCCTGTCGTGTTTTCGTAACAGATTTCTTCTTAAGTCGTACCAAGCAGGCTGTGACCACTTTCGACTCAAGCGAAGAGTTCACTGGGAAGCACATTCTGATTGCCCACTCTCAGCACTGGCACACTTGTGTGTGAGCTGCTCGAGGTCCTGGCTCCCGTGCTCTTCCTCTGCTAGGTTTCATTGTCTTGTTTTCGTATGGGGAGAAGCAAAGTGTGTGTGTGTGTGTGTGTGTGTGTGTGTGTGTGTGTGTGTGTGTGTGTGTGTGTTGAGCGCGTTAAGGTACGTTTTTGGTGTATGGGGAAATGGCCTGTTGTATTTTTGTTTTGGGGTTCAAATTCCACTTTGTTTTGTATTGTTGATCCTTCATTTTCCAAAGTGTCAATTTATTTATCACAAGAAAAACGAACCTTTTATTGTATGCTAATCAACCTATCCTAACACCTTTTTCCCTCTGACTTGCGGAAAAGAACAAGAAAACAATGATGAAAATTATAATCCATGATTATGGAAAGGTACTTAGATCATGACTAAGTTTTGTTCAGCCCTGCCCTCTCTCTCTCATGTCTCTGTCTCTGTCTGTCTGTCTGTCTGTCTCTCTCTCTCATATATATATATATATATATATATATATGACCTGGGTTGGCTGAAGAATTAAGCTGTCACTTACCTTCACGCCACGGAATTGTCACTATGGGGAGTAGCAAAGTGTATGTGTGTGCTGAGTGGACTGGGAATATAGATCAGACCTTGACCTTCAACTATGAAAAGGACTTGCAGAGCTCCCTCACGACTGTATATGACAAAAAGCGACTCCCTCTTGTGTAGACTGGGGAGAGAGACATTTTGTGACTGTATTCTTAGGCCAGGACTGTAGCGTCATAGAGACTGAAATTCGAGCGAGAGGTTCGCTGGGTTTTTTGTTGTTTGTTTGTTTGTTTTTGTTTTGTGTTTGTTTGTTTTTGTTTGCTTTTGTCTTGTTTTCGTTTTTCTATTGTGAAGTTTGTTTAGGTCTGCCAGAAGCTTGACATCTGCCCGAAAAGTCAATGTTTGATTATGAAGGAATCTTGCCTGGGACCTGGAAAAGCCCCCCCCCCCCCCCCCCCCCCCCCCCCCCCCCCGCGCTCCCCCTCCCCCTGATTGTGAGAATTGGGGAGATGAAGAGCATTCACATGTTTGCTGTTTTCATTTCCTCTTAGGCCCTTTTTTCATGAAACGTTTTTAGTGATCTATTATCATGTTCTACTCTGAGAAGAGGAATAGACAGCTCCCCCGCGCCCCCGGCCCCATATAGACACTCAAACTAGGCATGATCATGCAGTAGTTGTTGTGAAGCTTTCTCAAAAGCGTTTCTGTCTGTGCCCCCTTTTGAATATTAAGATACTGTAAAACCCTCCTGGGTATTAAGTACCCTGAGTTCCCCAGATGGCGACCCTCTGCAGACCATTCTTATGCTTATTGTTGATAGGGTAGAGTGTGTGGATGGAAGAGGAGGCAGGCGGTGGGTCTGTCTTTCTTTGGGGGGGGGGGGGGGGGGGGGGGGGGGGGGGGGGGGCTGGGTTTTAGACAGGATCTTCTGGATATAGCTGCGTGCGGCTGAGAATGTTGTTAATGGCCGCACTAGAGTGTAAATAAAGATAGCTATATCATGGACATTTGTGATATACCGTCCTGGAATGATGGTTATAGGATAACATCTATATGACGGATACCTTCAATGTATCATGGTGCCTAAATGATGACAGCCATGCCACAGACACCTATGATCCATTGTCATGGTATGGTGGCTGAATCATGACAGGGGTATCACAGACACCTTGGACAAGTTGCCATGAGAAGGTGACTCAGTCATGTCAGATATCTCATGGACACTTATGATCCACTGTCAGAGAAATGGGGGTCCAATGATCACAGCTGAGTTACAAACCAAACTCCTAGGGGACTTTTGTGATAATGTTTTAGAGAGGATACCAGAATCACCGCAGATTATAGCTATTTCATCAAAAACTGTAGTTTTAGAGACATTCATAATCTATTTTTTCCCTGTGAGCTAACAATGTAGGACATTATCCTTCACCGTAATCAATAGAAATGTATCTGCTCTTCGTTTTTAATTTGCATATTCCTATTTGCATCTTTTTATGATTAATTCGTAGTTTCGTTATTTTGATTGTTTTTGTGTTTATCATCTTATTTTTACCGTTCACTTTTTTCTACATTCACTAATTTTCAAATTCAAAATTCACAAAGCATATTAGACATTGACATAAA